>JAJONR010008747.1:0-27221 GCA_029582245.1 Solanum etuberosum
AGAGTTTCAGAAGTCTATTCATTTATTTTGTTAAATGTTTTAAAGACTTAAGTTGCCTATTTTATGGCGAGTTGAATATATTATTTTTATTCAGTTTTTAAGCTTTTGTATGCTTGAGTTAGTCTTCCGCTTGTAGTCAGCCAGGATAAGGGTTTGCTTGGGGACCAGCAATAGTTCTCGAGTGCCGGCCACGTCCAGGGTGTAGGCTCGGGTCGTGACACTTCAGGTATAAAACACTTAGCAGCAGCAGAGTCAGACTCAACAAAAATAGTAGCTCGAGAATCAATTTTAGCATCTGTGTTGCCTTGATCAGACACAGACTCTGTCATGATCAATGCAATTCAAATCCACCAGCTTCATTTTTCAGAACAATATCTACCGCAACATCACCTTTCAAAATTCTACCATGATCAGACACAAGCTCTATCATAATCTCTACAGTTGGAGATGCACCATCAGAAACAACATCTACAACAATATCTCCTTTCAAAGTCCCATCAACTTCACACTCACCTATGACATGTCCTATCAAAGAAGTATCAACTTCATGATCAATTTATTTAACACCAGCAGGAACATTCAAATATGCATTAGATTCACTTGTCACCACGTCAACAACAACTTGTGTAATTACTGCTAATTAAGTGTGAGTAATGGCACCAAACAAACTATCAACATAATCTTGATCTTTTGCAGATAAAGCATTTGTTTTTTTTCTATAGTATTCTTTTTCAATAGCATCAATAGCAGATACACGCATTGAAAGAAAAAGAAAACCAACATCAGAATTTTGTTCAACATTTAGCTCACCTTTAAACTTCTTTGATGTCTCATCATCAATTTATACATCAGCCTTCAATGATTGAATATCTTCATGAACTTTTAATACATGTGATTTAGTGACTTGAATGGAGATTCTACAACATCGTTATCCAAATCTGTAGCAACATTATCCTTAAAATTAACATATTCATCCTTTTTTCTCCCCTGCATAAATGTCAACCAAATAAAAACTAAAAATGCATATTAATGATAAAAAATAGACAACATATAATTTTAAAAACACAAACATTAAAACAAACAGTGTAGATCAAAAAATATTTTAAAAAAGAAGCATCATACAAAACACAAAATAAGATTCAAAATACAGAATATGATACAAATATAGTATACCACTAAAACTTGGAAACTATATTACATTTAACTTGTTCTTCAAGGAACTAAAAGCTTCAAGAATCTCTTAAACTTCTCATCAACGTGTGGTTTCAACCCATCAATGTCTTTCTTCAAATCAGCATTAGTAGGTGATTTCTCATCGCCAACATCAGGCTTTGATGGTTATATGTAAAAAAACTGATTACTTAAATGCTCTCTTTGATCAGCTGCAGGACTACTTCTAAAAAACAAAATCAATCAAATCAAGTAAAAAAAATTCATTTTCAGTTGGTAGAATGTTATTCACCTGCAAATTTGAAAGGAATAAACATATTACAAAAAAGATCGTGAAAAAATGAGTTATAATTGATAAATAAAAAAATACAGATACCTCATTATGTGCTAAGTCAAATATGCGCAAATAAACAAAATCATGCGCCAACTATTTGTGCATTGTCCAATTTAAAATTCTAGGCACTTCAGACCGTGTATGTTCAATAAATAGACCATTCAAACCAGGGCAACATTCATAAAATTAAATTTGCAAAGCTAAAGAAAATTCACCGAGTCTATAATATTCAGGCTTTGTCTAAAACTTTTTGAAAGACGCTTCAACAGTCGCATTGAATACATTAATTTCTCAAGTATATGAATTATAGTCCCCGCTCTCGACCAAATTAAAGTATGACATTTCAAGAATTTTTGTCTTAACGTGGAGAATAAGAATGTATTGACAAAAGCCAGAACTGCCAGCTTCACTGCATCATCATCAGACTTGAACTTTCCAACACGAAATACATGATAAAGATCAAACCATGTCACCGTTGAACGGTCAAAGTAACTTTGAACCAATCAATTTCCGTTTGAGAGAATTTGAATTGATGTACTACCGTTACATAGCAGCTCAGTAACAAGAGCAAATTCAGCAATTCCAAATTGAAGTTGTACCCTATTAACAACAAGATATAAATAGTCAGAATCAATGTGATACACTTGTCGCATCATCATGATGTTGTGTATAACCCATCCATGAAGCACAATTGGAGGCAGATGTAAAAACACCCCAAAACATGTTTTTCTAAACATGAAAAGTTATTTTTTTGTTAACTTTGAAGTTATGTCCGCAATGATAGAAGCATTAAAACTATGGTCAATCGTTGATTTATAATCAACATCCATTTGGATTTAAAATTGGCCTTCCTGCAAAAAATAATAACATGCAAATTACTACACTAGGCAAATAAAAAACAAAACAAAAAAATTAAAAAAAGCATAAAAAATATAACATGCATGATACCAACATAACATCTAGGCATAATGCATAAACATGACCCTTAACTTGACGTCAGTTGACAACTATGACCTTTAACTTTGGGTATGCATAAGTAGACACTTATACTTGTATAAAATTGAGCAAATGGACACATTCGTCCTACATGGCACCCTACATGACAATTTTGTGTCCTACATGGCGTCTTACGTGTATTGTGTCATGTAGGACACTTGTGTCTACTTGTTTAATTTTATACAAGTTTAAGTGTCTACTTGTGCATATTCAAAGTTGGAGAGCATAGTTGTTCGTTGAAGCCAAGTTAATGGTCATGTTTATGTATTATGCCTAACATCTAATACTGTAATAGTATGATCAAATAAAACAAACACATGATACCCAAATAATATATGATACAATAACATTATCATATAATAAAGTATACAAAGACATGAACAAATATCTGATACCCAAACAACATATGATACTTGAACAATATAATAAAGTAACAAAAGCAACAAACACTAAAATGTTCAAATCCACAAAATATCAACTAACAGAAAGAGGATAAGCATACCATGTGCAAAAATAATCAATGATACCATAACAATATCTTCATATAATGCTATGGCATGATACAAAAACTGATGCATGATACCGACATAACATCTGATACCATTATGCATGCATGATACCAACATAACATATGATACTGTAATAGTATGATCAAATAGAACAAACACATGATACCCAAACAATATATGATACATTAATAGTATCATATAATAAAGTATATAAAGACATGAAAAAATACCTGATACCCAAATAACATATGATATTTGAATAATATAATAAAGTAACAAAAACAACAAACACTAAAATGTTCAAATACACAAAAGATCAACTAACAGAAAGAGGATAAGCATACCGTGTGCAAAAATAATCAATGATACCATAACAATATCTTCATATAATGCTATGGCATGATACAAAAAACTAATGCATGGTATAAACATAATATCTGATACCATTACGCATGCATGATACAAACATAACATTTGGTACTGTAATAGTATGATCAAATAGAACCAACACATGATACCTAAACAATATATGATACAGTAATAATATCAGCATCTAACAAATCAAATTTTCAAATTAATTTATCAAAATAATAGCATGATATAAGAATGATACCTTCAAACGAGAATACTGATCAATTTCTTCTTCAAGGGTTCCACCGATATTTTCAGTTTCAGTTTGGGGGAACGACTCAGAAGGATTGCGAGGAGTAACTTGTTTTTTATGCAATTGTTCATCACAAACCATGTGTGTCTTCCCTTTCCTCTTTCAAATAATTCCCAATTTCGTCACCCGTAACATCAAGATTTTGATCAGGCTTGTAAACACCCACAATTGGATTGAGGTTAGTTCAAGCATTAACATCTTCATGATTGAATCCGTCATTTAAGTCGACATTATCTTCTCTGTTGCCATCCTCCAAATTAAGAGAAAAACTTAACTCAAACATGCTAGAAACTTTCGACTCTTGGTCATCTATATTATCATTATCACTAGCATTGTCAACAAAACTTGCATAAATAGAACGATGACCCCACCAACGACTAGTTGCTACATTTTTACGACCCACTGAAAACAATTTTAAAAATCAAGCAAAAAATCACAGAGAAACAAAAATTGATTCAAAATTAAGTGTATTGAAAAATAAAATTGAATATAAGTGGAATAGAGGAAAAACTATCACACACAAAGCTGAGTAAATTTGACTGACAATGGCAGAATAGAATCACCAAGAGGACGGAAGAAACTGTAAATGACGGTAGAACTGCTAGTAGTTAAAATCGCCACATGTTGCTCCACATAGTTTAACGTGGGTACGACGTTGGACGATAAATCGGATGGGCTTGAATAAGAAAGTGGGCCGAACAGTTGGGTTATAAAGTGGGTGGGTTTGAATAAGAAAGTGTCCTGAAATGAGGGGAGAGAGGGAGGTATGAGCTGTAATTATTTATGAGAGAGTGAGTGTATCAAGAATTACTTTGGGTTTGAGTATGAACTTGTAATCAGTTTAGGTTTTATGGCTCATTTATGTAGTTTCCCCAAAAAAAGGAAAACAAGTACTCCCTCCTCCATCCAATAATAGTTGTCCACTATACTATGTTGGAATATCCAACAATACTTGTCCACTTTATGAAAGCAATGGATAATTTTTACACTTAGTTCTTAATTTACCATTATCATTAATTATAATCATTTCCTTATTACATTTTTTAAGACATTGTATTTATTATATTCAAAGGGTGATATAGTAAAATTACCATTCTATTTATAGTTTCTTAAATAGTGGACAAGTATTGTTGGAGGGAGGGAGATTTCCTTTATTTCATTTTGTTTGATTCCTATATTGAAAATAAATATTTTATTTTATTTATTCATTTTAGCAAATCAAAATTCCTCCTTACAATATTGAATAACTAAATAAAATAGTAATAATAATCAAATTGAAAATTTCAAAATATCATTAATAAAGTTAGTTTGACAAAATATACCTCGAATAAAACCTTTCTTAAAAATTCTGTGTGAATAGAGGCAAAAGAATAGTCCATGTAGATTCGGGCCTGCTCAAGGGTCAGTGAATGGGTTTTTCAGGCATAGCCACTCTCACTCGTCACTACGCTTTCTGCTACTCTGCATCACCATTCTCATCTTCACTCATTCACATTACTCCTTCAATAAAGCTACTCACCAGAAAACTCTCTCTTCCCATCAGAATGTCTTCTACAAATCCCAATGTGAAGAAACACATAGCACCCTATGGTTCTTGGAAGTCGCCCATCACCGCTGATATCGTTTCTGGATCCACTAAACGCCTCGGTGGCTTTTCGGTTGATTCACTTGGTCATCTTTTCTGGCTAGAATCTCGACCTACAGAGTCCGGGTACAGTACATATGAAGCCTCAAAACCCCTAATCATTGTCATATCGTTTAGTGGGTTTTATCTAAAAGTTTAAATTATTAATTCTTGTGCATTCATATGAAATCATGTTTACTAACTAAATATTTAAACCCCGAACCCCATAAATATTGTGATGTTTCTTTGTTTGTTTTATGTAATTTGCATTTTGATATCTTGTGTATTAATAATTTTCCGATGAAAGCTGTGTTTACTGTCTTAGTGTTTAAACCCCAAAGCTCATAATGATTGTGATATTTTTTGAGGATTATGTTTAGTTTGATTTTCTGATTCATATGCATTCCTAATTTGCATATGAACACCACACTAGCACCACCAAGAGGTGTGGTGAGATAGAGCCATAGAGGAGATTCCTTCACCCTTAATCAGAGGTCTGGGGTTCGAGCAATTCGAGCCTTGGGAATGGATTAATCACCGGTGAGGAGTGGCACATGCTTCCTCTTTGATGGACCAGTCATGAATACAGATTAATAAGACCAGTGGGTTCTGTATATCGATGGTTAAACCAAAAAAAAGTTAGTTTTTGCACCTAAGGGTGTCACCTAGTGGTCAATGAAGTGGTTGAGAATCTTGAGGTCTCAGGTTTAAAACTCAACGGAGACAAAAAACACTAGGTTATTCTTTCCATCTGTCCTAGCCTTGGTGG
Source organism: Solanum etuberosum (assembly GCA_029582245.1). Lineage (NCBI taxonomy): Eukaryota > Viridiplantae > Streptophyta > Magnoliopsida > Solanales > Solanaceae > Solanum > Solanum etuberosum. The sequence continues at coordinate 6,067 of JAJONR010008747.1, forward strand.
ACAGCGTTACCTGGTACCTGTTGCAGGTGGGAGGTGACAGGTATCCCATGGAATTAGTCGAGGTGCGCGAAAGCTGGCCCGGACACGATGGTCATAAAAAAAAGTTAGTTTGCCTATGAAACTCATGTTTATAGATTTGTGTTCAAACCAAAAAGATTGTAAAGTTTTCTCATGGATTTTACTGTCGTGTTTGAATATTTATTGTTATGCATTCTTGATTTGCATTTGAAACTCATGTTTCCTGTCTTCGCTCTTAAATCCAAAAACCCATAGAGATTTTGATATTTTCTTGAGGAGGTTTTATGTTGAGTTCGAAAGCTTATTCATATGCGTTCATAAGTTGCATTTGAAACACATGTTTACTGTCGTCATGTGTAAACCCCAAAACCCATAAAGATTGTGATATTCTCCTTCTGGATTTCATGTGAAGTTTGAATTTTTGATTGTTCCACTATCATAGTTTGCATGTAAACTCATGTTTACTGTCTTCGTGTTTATGCCCCAAAACCCATAAAGTTTGTGATATATTTTTGTGGGTTCTGTGTGAAGTTTGAGTTTTTTTTATTGTTATGGATTCAGACGAGCGGTTATTGTGAAGGAACCAGGGAAACCAGGGGAAGACCCAATAGATGTAACTCCTAAAGATTTTGCTGTGAGGACGTTGGCTCAGGAATATGGTGGTGGTGATTTTTGTATACAAGGAGACATTTTGATCTTCTCTAATTACAAGGATCAGAGACTTTATAAACAGTCCATTTCGTCCATAGGTCTTCATTTTCCTTTGTTTTCTATGTCATTGAATGCAGTTGAATATAATTGCTTCCAGTTTTTACCATTTTGTAGTATATTTAATATAAGCTTCGATGGAGAGACAATTTTGTTTATGTACATATTTGGGTTTATTAGCAGCCGCTCGTTTACAAATGTGCCATATTTGATCTGTCCATTTTTATGGTTATTGTTGAATTGAAATAACCAGAAAAGAAAAATGAAACTGTCTCGCAGGTAGCAAGGTGGTTCATATTAATTTTGGAAGTTTGAAGCTCTTTCATTTTAGCATATAGTTCATCATATACTATTTGCATACCAATAGCATTAGTACTAGTCTCGTAGTTTCTTGTCCTTCGATTTATGTTGCAGCCTATTGTTTCTTTGCTTTGGTTATGGCATTACTTTGTTGTTGCTGTTCCTTTATCTGAATGCCATGTGATGATTTCTCTATTATTTTCTATGTCTGCTTTACTTCTGTAAATTTTTCAAAAAACTTTAAACTGCTTTGATATGTGTTACTTGAGCCGAGAGTTTTTCGTAAGCAGCCTCCCTACCTTGTAAGGTTGGGGTAAGGTCGCGTACATTCTACCCTCCCCAGACCCCACCCATGGGATTACACCCGGTATGTTTTTGTTGTTGTTTCATCATATTTATTATCAATATTTTTGGGATGTTTCTTTCCAATTGATCCCTGTTACTTTGGTACTAGATTCTGCTCCGTTGCCCCTCACTCCAGATTATGGCGGACGAAGTGTATGCTATGCTGATGGAGTGTTTGACTCTCGCTTTAACCGTTATGTGACAGTGAGAGAAGGTAAGTTCTCAATATTCATTATCCTTCAAAATTTTAGCTTGATTCTCTGAGAAATTTTATCCTATTCCTTGCTCCTTCTGTAGATCAACGTGAAAGTGGTATAAATGCGATTACCACAATTGTGTCTATCGATCTGAGCAGTAACAGTGATCAAGGTGAGAATCTGTCAGTATTGGTTTACCATGATTCAATGTGAATTCTCTTTGCTTTTACATCTGTTTCTCGGTGATGGGCTAGAAAACTGTCAAAAAATGTTTGTACATTATGAAGGGCTATTCAATTGTTTTCGTATTGCCCCTCCCCTCCCTAGGCAATATTTGTTGGACTGTACAATGAGTGAATTTCTGATCTTAATTTTTTTTTTGCTTGTTTGGCACATAAATGCAGAACCAAGGCTGTTAGTTGGGGGCAATGACTTTTATGCTTCTCCTCAGATTGACCCCAAAGGGGACCGTATGGCATGGATTGAATGGGGTCACCCAAATATGCCATGGGACAGATCGGAGCTTTGGGTTGGTTATATATCAGACAATGGGTACGGCCATAATAAATCTCTCTCTCTCTCTCGCTCTCCCTCTCCCTCTCCTCTCTCTCTACCTCTCCCTCTCCCTCCCTCCCTCCCTCCCCTTACCCCCTCCCTCCCCCTCCCCCTCCCTCTCCCCCCTCGCCCTCCCCCTCTCTCTCTCCCTCCCTCCCTCCCTCCCTCCCTCCTTCTCCCTCCCTCCCTCCCTCCCTCCCTCTCCCTCCCTCCCTCTCTCCCACATGTGCACACAGTCAAACACACAGACATGCACAGCTATAAGACACACTTATGCTCCTACCAACAAGAGGAGGCACATCCACCGAGAGATCACATTTTGTTTAGGCCTGCATAAGTTATCACCATTTTCCAAATAAATAATTAAATTATGAGTCCTGGTATATGAGGAACATAACCATCTACTTGTTGATTTGCTCTTTGCCGTTCTTTGTCTTTCCCCTAGGGATGTGCAAAACCGCATTTGTGTTGCTGGTGGTGATCCTACTCTTGTGGAATCTCCTACTGAACCCCTATGGTCTTCTCAAGGTACTCTTGAATAAATGCCAGCATGTGCATCGTATAAACTTTAATTGTTCTTCTCTGTTTCTAGGATTAGTCTCGGTAAAGAAATATTAAAAATTAGTCCTGTGCTTTAGTGAATATTATTGGCTTTTGGTAGCATAAATTGGAATTCAAGATCTTTATATCTGAAAATGGGGTTCGGAGGGTCAGGCCTTTTGTTGTGGAAGATATTACGTGTCAACTCTTGGAACTGAAGCATAACTTCTCATTGCAAAACAAAGAGACAACCATTTGGGAGGTGCCTGTTTATGTACACTCTGCAATTTGGACTAACTAAGTTCTTCTTCAGCAAACACTGGACTGTTTGTTGATTTCTTGTACAATCTGGAAATGTTATTTAGCCTGTATCTATCTCTTCGATTTGCCTCATTTCTCTATGAAATGTCGTAGAAGATATGGAGTGTACTCTTGATCCACTTACATTTAGAGCTAGTATTCTATGGTATTTCTAATCTGCCTGCAAAAAGCATATCAGCAGTTTGATAATTGAGCCAGTATTCTTTTTGCTGTAGATGAGCACTTAGAATAAGCTTGTATTGTAGCTTGAGAGAGCAAAGTAAGCCAATGACTGCACTGAGTTGGAACAATTTCTTTTGTTTACGCTGTGAAGTATAGTTATAACAGGGCAACTGGAAACAGAGAAAGGAAAACATTCTCAACCAATTGACAAACTTGGAGGTTATCCAAGAACAAAGTCTCACAAATGATGAGATAATGTAGGAAGTCAAACTCAGCTATGGAGTTTGAAGATGTAGCAAGAAACGAGGAGATAGTATGGAAACAAAGATCAAGGATACAATTGTTGAAACAAGGAGACAAAAATAAAAAATATTTCCGTAGGATATCTACTGCTCATAAAAGGGCAAATTCCATAGATAACCTGAAGGTGTGGGAGGGTGTTGAGGTGATAAATCTTGAGGGATCAAAGAAGCTATTCAGAATTTGTAAAAGAACATTAACATGGAGACAGAAGAGTGAAGTCCAGAATTAGTGCTACATGAAGTTACAGAGATCTCTGTCAAAGAACAAGAGGGTTTACACGGACAATTTGATGAGGCAGAAATCCTAGAAAGCAATAAATTGTCTGCAATGGAGAAGACACCTGGGCTTGATGGATTTCCTATGTCCTTTTTTCTAGCTCATGAAAGAGGACATTTTGAAGACACTCCAATACATTCATGAAAATCAGAAGTTTGAGAAAAGCTTCAATGCAACCTTCATAACTTTGATTCCAGAAAAAGTTAGGATCTTCAGAGTTGAAAATCTGTAGACCTACAAGTTTCATAGGTTGAATGTACAAGATTGTGGCAAAGTTACTAGCTGAAAGACTTAATAAGGTAGTTAACAATTTGGTTAACAAGCATAAGATGACATTTATAAGAGGGAGGCAGATCATGGATGCAACTCTAATTGCCGATGATTGTATGGACTCTAAACTTAAAGGTGCAAAAGCAGGTGTCATGTGCAAGCTAGACATAGAAAAAGCTTATGATCATGTCAACTTGAAATTCTTGCTGAATATTCTTAGACAAATGGGCTGAGAAATGGATAGACTTTTGCATTTAAACTGATAGGTTCTCTTTTCTGGTGAATGGAGAAACTAGAAGCTGTGGGTGTTTTGCTTCCAAAAGGGGCCTTAGGCAAGGTGGCCCCTTGTCTCCTTTCCTGTTTATACTAGCAATGGAGGGATTTGATAGCATGATGAGGATAACATTGCAGAATAGGTGGGTTAAAGGTTTTGAGATAGAAGACAGTAGGGAGACAATGGAGGTATGTCATTTACAGTATGCTGATGATATAGTGATATTTTGTGGTCATGCATAAACTGACTCATCAGGTTGACTGAATAGTTTATGTTGGTCTAGTGTGTGTGAGCAATGATTCTTCCAACCAATCTCTAATATCTCTCCTTATCAACTTGCTCTCCGACTCCTGTTTGAAACTTGTGATTACTTTCAATGGGCAAATTTGCTGGTTTGCAACCTATCATACCAGTCTCTTAGCAATCTAGAATTTACTTCCTTTTGAGAGATAGAACCCTCTTTTTGACAAAGAAACTTCAATTCCCAATAAATGTAATTTTCCTGGATCATTGATTTCCAATTCTTGTGCCAACAACTTTTCAATCAGGTTATCTCCTCTTTCTCATCTCCTATTATGTCATTAACATAAACTATGAGAAGAGTGAGTTTACTCTTTTGTTGTCACGAAGAGAGTATGGTCAACATTTGTTTGTTGGTAGCCAAAAAAGATCGTTGCTTTGCAAGATCTATCAAACCACCTCTAGGGAATTGCATAAGACCGTGTAAAGTTTTCTTCAATCCAATAGGGATCTTTATAATTTTTTTGAGATAAAGGTAATTGTGTATTCACAATAGGCTCATCATCAAACAGAGCATAGGTCACTTACAATCTTATCAGAGCATGTCAAAACTACCCTATGGGAGATCACAAATTTCCTATGAAATCAATAAAAAGTTCTATATTCCCCACCATATTTTGCTTACACCAAAAATACAAAAGGCTAAGGCAATTCATTCTAATCTTCTGGGTGTTGTTTCTCTTATCCTCAAAGCATCTTGCATTTCTTTCTTTCCACAGAGTCCACCAGATGCAAGTTGGGATTAACTCCCACCAATCTTCACCAGAACCTCTTCTTCCTATCTCCTCCAAGCTGTATAATACGTCCTTAGTAGTCCTTGGCATTACCCAATACACACCAAGTACACAGTGAAACTTTCTATAGGGATCTATATATACACCTCTTTTTTTAAGTTTCCATGAAGAAATGCATTTTTTTCTCTAAATTGTTGCAAGTCCCAGTCAAGCTTAGCTACACAACACAAAAGAATTCTAATGGTGTTCACTTTAGCAACATGGACAAATGTCTCTTGATAATCCACTCCATAAGTCTGAGTCAATCCCTTAGCCGTCAATCTTGGTTTGAATCTTTCAATCAAACTATCAACTTTGTCTTTACGGTATAAACCTATTCATATCCAACCAACTCCTTGTCATGTGGTAAGGTGACATGTTCCCAAGTCTCATTTTTTGATAAGGCCTTAAGTTTTTCAATTATATCCTGCTTCCATTTAGGATTTCCAAAGCTTCCCTACAATTCTAGAAAATAGACATAAAAGAAATAGACAATGCCAAGGGATCTATAGGAGGGAGACAGAGAATTATAGGAGAAGATTAGATAAAGGATATTTGGTGCAAGATTTGACTCTTTTTCTATGAGAAATTGGCAAATCTAATTCATTAGGAAATGCAGATAACTCACAAGTAGAAGAGGATTTAACTTCGGCAAATTGCATGATTTCTTTTTCTACTCTGTTTCTCCTTGTGCACGTTATCAAATTAGGTCTACTCAAATGCCCAATAGTCTCCCCTTGAATTCTTTCTCCAATTTCACTTTCCCCCGGTATTGGTTTCAATAATGGAAATAAGGAGAATAATCTCTTCCTCTCTATTGCTCTCCCCCTAAAGAGGTGACGATGTAATACTAAAATAGGGCTCAAACTCTCGAAAGGTATCATGCTGACAAAGGATCTCCTGGAGGGAGGGTGATAGCATTTGTATCTTTTATATATATGTAGTAAAGACAAACTTAAGGACTCTAGTATCAAGTTTCCTAGATCATGGTGTGAACATAGTACACACGGCCAAACACCTCCATAGGAACAATATATTTATTCTCACCCTTTCAAGTTTCTAGAGAAGTTTGAAAATTGAGGGTTTTAAGTGGCATTCTATTGATAGGATAACAACTAGAATGACACCCCCAATAGGTTTTTGGTAGATTCATGGTAAACATAAGAGATCTTGCCACTTCTAACAAATGCCTATTTTTCCTTTTCAGCAACCACATTTTGTGCACTAGTATAGGGACACCTAGATTGATGGATTATCTCATTGAACTCCAGATAAGCACCAAATCCTTAATCAAGTACTCTATGCCATAATCAGTTCGCAAGATTTTTATCTTAGCCACTAATTAAGTACAAATCATCTTATGAAATGACTAAAAGCACGAGAAAACCTCAAATTTGGCCTCTAACAAATATACACCTAATTCAACCTAGTGCAACGGTCAATTTAAGTAACAAACCATCAAGTACCAGACAAAGAAATTGTTTGAGTAGGACTTTATACATAATGTATAGTCGCAAAAGGAGTTGTACTTTTATTATCACTCAAAGGATAAGAGTTTCTAGTAATACCATGTAGTTTTCAGTATGTGTCCTTTGTATGTTTTGGTTTTCCACAATAATCATAGTGAAGGTGGTCATTATCGGAATTGGATGCCCTTGGTTGCTCATGAGACAGTTAGCCCAGACTTCTCAGTTGGTGCCGAATACAACATGAACCCTCGTTGACTCTCTTATATATGCTTCCCAGTACTAATCCAAGGAAGGAAAACTTTCAAAAAAATCAAATAAGGATTCCCAGCATTTCCAGTGCTCTGGTATGCAGGAAAACTTAGATCCGATATTTTGAAAATAGTGGGACCTGGATGGGTAGGCTTGGAATAGGCCAGCAACCACCAGAGGAAAGATCTCCCTGAGTAAGTCGTTGGACAAGGGCCTACTCTCCGGTGCGTGTTATTGACACGTTGTGATTGATAGTGTTGTCAATAGCGGGTGTAGTGTTTTTTAGCAGAGATTCTTGCTGGGTTTTGGTCGTCGGTGCAAGGGGAAGCTTTTGGTGGTGTTGGTTTTTGGACACCACTGTCAGAAAGCAACTCCGACATGCACAACCTTTGGAAACAAAGTGGAGCAGTAAAAGAGAGAAAAACTCAAACCTCTTCGAACCCTAGTGTTGTGAGGGAGAAAACTCACCTAAAAAAGACAACAATGGCTCTAATACCATGTAGATTTTGAGAATTAGAAAGTTTTATTGTATTCCAATATATTTGTACAACATATGAGCTTGAGTATTTGTAAATTAGTCCTATCTCTAATTTAGGGATGATAATTAATCAAATAAAATAATATCTATAATTAAGCTAGGGGATAAAATCTCCTTGAATCAAGCTTATTGAATTATCAACAAAAAAGGGATATACTTTGACTGGTAATATTGAGTTCATATATGCCTTAGTATTCAACTGTAAGATTCTATATCCTGTGTTGTGATTTGATCATGTTAGATCTTGTTTCATGATTAGCTCTATACTTGCAATATGCCAAGACTGATTTCTCTTGTTCCTTGCATTTATTTGCTATTCTTTTGGGGTGCAGGGGAGCTGTACTTTGTAACTGACAGGAAAAGTGGGTTTTGGAATATCTACAAATGGGTAAGTCCTCATCCGTGTGATGTCATAGTGTCATACTGATAAAATCTCTGCCATCTGTTGTATAATCTTTTATCGTGCCTAATGTCTTAACTTGAACTTCTTATCTCTATCTTCTGTCTAGCCTACTGGCTTAACTTGAACTTCTCTTCTAGGGTATGATTGCATCTAGTTGCTTAAAAGTTTTCTTAATAACCATCTCATCTTCTTTGAGTTCTAGCCTAAACTTGTGTTCTTTTGCTCTTTACGAATTTGACCCTTGTGTTTTTGACTTGCTTAAGACTTAAAGTTGTGGATACTTGGTAGATGTTGCATTAGCATTAAATTCCAGTGCATTACAAATATGGGGAACCTTCAGTCTGGCCCTTTATTAACCACATTCTTGTTATAGAAGATGTGAAGTTGCATTAATAAGAAATGAAGTGGTTAAAACTCTGATATTTTGGAGATCAAGGCTTAAAAAATTCAATTAGCTAGATACTGCAATTATAAGAATATGAAAAAAATTATTGCTATAGTGGCCTCCAACTCTAACTTAGTCTTATTATTTAGTGTTTAACAGACACTACCTTAGTAAGCGTTTGACCATTTATTTCAAATATTTTTCACTTTATTTGGAAATTATCAAGTTGAAATTGAAGATGGATTTGTGTTTGGTTGTACTTTTTGCGAAGAAGGGAAGAGAACATTTTGTTTGGAATTTATAGAGATGGAGTTGGAATATAGGTTTGGAGCACTTCTCCTAATTTAGAATCCAGCTCCAAGTTGGATTTGGAAATTTTATAACTTAACACTGATTTTGAAATAAAGTGAAAAGGTATTCCGAAATAAATGTGAATAATTCTCATGGCCAAACGACTCCTCTCCACATAAGCATTACACTTTCAGTCCTCCGCTGAAACACTATTTGGATGGAAAATGCAAAACATTTAACTTTTACATGAACTTTTGCATAATAAAAGAGAGAATTCACCTTACCCTTCCCACGCTAACCATAATCCAACTTTATGGATACTATATGCCAAAAATCTAATCTGAAGTTCTGCCATGGCCCGTTCCCCTGACCCAGTAATGAGGTACAGAGGGAAAGTGAAAAAGAAAAACATGCTTTTGTGCTTATTTCAATTTCTGCACAAGCAGACTTCCATTTTTCGTGTTATTTATGGTGCTGGATATTGGGCCTGGAATATGCATCAAAGATTCAGCATCTATGTGGAAAAATAATGAAATATCTACCAGTAACACATCCTTGTTATTGTTGCTGGCACTGAACTCATACATTAAGTGAGACAGTGTAAACTTGATTGGCCTGTTTTATTTATTGTTGACAGGTAGAGTCTTCTAACGAGGTGCTACCAGTTTACTCCCTCGATGCTGAGTTTACAAGACCCTTATGGGTATTTGGGATGAAGTCTTATGACTTTCTTAAGAACCACGACCAAGATACTTTAATTGCCTGCAGTTACAGGTCAAGCTGATAAGTAGTTTGCTATTTAATATTTTTGTGTGTATCATGATATTTGAAATCATAGTGCTTTTATTCTGATTGTTTTGGTAACAAAGAAGTTCTTTATATGGTTTCTCACTTTCCTCTTCCTCTCGCTCAGGGGAAGGGAATCATTCTGGGAGGAAAATTGATGTAGTTCATCTAAACTAAATTGAAAAATATGTGCAGGGAGAATGGGAAGTCATATCTTGGAGTTTTGGATGTTAACCTAGGCAAAATATCAGTGCTTGATATTCCTTTCACAGATATAAACAACATAGTAAGATCTTGGTAGCACAAGCTGTACTTAAGAGCCCGTTTGGATTGGCTGAAAAAAGCAGCTTTCAAAAAGTAACTTTTTAAAGTCAAACTTAAATGACTTTTAAGTCGAAAAATATAAAGTACGTAAACTCCTACTTTTGGTTTTTAACTTTTTTAAAGTAATTTTTAACTTATTTTTAGTTATTTTTAACTTTGTCAAACACTCTCAAAAGCTAAAAATGACTTGAAAGTAGATTTGACCAACTTTTAAGCCAATCCAAACAGGCTCTTAGTGACCTTTATGAGTTTTTATCATTGTGCTGGTCTTGATAAATACCTTATCACCTAAACAGACTTTTGGGGTTCATAGCTTGTATGTTGAAGGAGCATCTGCTGTTCATCCATCGTCAATAGCTAAGGTTCTTTAGACAAGCTTTCTAGTTGCTTGAAATTTTGAAATCAGTACTTATAAATCTATTCTAGATCATTCTTTTAGCATTTTTTCTGTTATTTCTGCAGGTTACTTTGGATGATCAGAGAACAAAAGTAATTGATTTCAAGATTATGTGGTCGTCGTCATCTGTTAGTGAGATGTATAACTCCTATTACAGTCGGCCAGAGTTGATAAAGTTCCCAACAGATGTGCCGGGTCAATGTGCATATGCATACTTTTATCCACCAACAAACACCGACTTTCAAGCTAGTCATGGAGAAACACCTCCATTGCTCTTGCGAAGTCATGGTTATTGTTCCCTCATTAGAACTGCTTCTTCCTGACTGATTTTCTTAGTTAAAACGCTGGAATAATTGGTTTCTGTATGAGATGTTAATGTATAGTTTATGATGATCCAGGAGGTCCTACAGCTGAAGCACGGGGATGTTTAAATCTTAGCATTCAATATTGGACCAGTCGTGGTTGGGCCTATGTGGATGTGAATTATGGTGGAAGCACTGGTACACACATGGCCTTTTTACTCCTTCCATTGTTGGCTTGTTATTCTTTCTATATTGTTTCTTGAGGGGACTATTTTGAGAGTTTAAGTTTTTTGAGGGAACATCATTTCCTGCTTTTATTGACTGATTGTCAGAACCTTTGATATGTATAAAAAGGAAATATACGAAATTACTTTATATTGGTAGAAAAAGCAGAGGCGACCAAGGAATCAAGATGGCGTATGGCACAGTGGTAGATTAGTTAGCTGCTGTTAAGTTTGTTAACATCATTTTGTTTTTGGCTCATATGAAGGTTATGGCAGAGAATATAGAGAAAGGCTATTGGGAAGTTGGGGAATCGTGGATGTTAACGACTGCTGCAATTGTGCCAAATTTTTGGTAACATCAAAATATTGAGTTTACTCATATATTCCTTTAATGCTGCTAATAATTTTGTAAGTAATGGTAAATTAGTCTGTTCATCCAGGTTGACAGTGGAAGGGTTGACGGTGAAAGACTTTGTATTACAGGGAGCTCAGCTGGTGGTTATACAACATTAGCTGCACTTGCATTTAAAGATGTTTTCAAGGCTGGAGCTTCCTTGTATGGTGTGAGTGAATCATGAAATCTGTTTGTGATAAGTAATATCGCATTTCCATATCCTACCTGATCTCGCGTGTGCAACCAGAAACTGATCATAAAAATATGGAAAATACACCCAAGGGTGTGACCTAGTGGTCAATGAAGTGGGTTGAGCACCATGAGGTCTCAGGTTCTAATTTTGACAAAAACAATAGGTGATTTCTTTCCATTTGTTATAGAATTGGTGGACATAGTGATATGGTACCTGTTGTTGGTGGGAGGTGGCAGGTATCCCCTAGAATTGTCGAGGTGCGCACAAGCTAGGCCAGGCACCACGGTCAACAAAAATATAATATATGATAGAAAATTTTGTAGTTAAGGCTGGTCCCTATGGGCATTCTGTTATCTTAGATGATCATCTTTAATGTAGAACAGCATCAGTTTGGTTCATAAGTCTACTCAAAGCTCCTTATGTATCATTTATCAACCAATTTTTAGTTTCAATGCTTTATGCCATCATCTTTCATTGAACAGATTGGTGATCTGCAATTGCTGAGAGCAGAAACTCATAAGTTCGAATCTCACTATACTGACAATCTAGTTGGTAATTATCTAATCAATTAATGTTAACAATCTATTTGCTTTAAGTCTTTCTGCTGATCGATGTTTATCAGTATGTGTTGAGGCCTTTTGTATAATTGCAGGGGACGAAAAGGCATATTTTGAGAGGTCGCCTATCAATTTTGTAGACCACTTTTCCTGCCCCATTATTTTATTTCAAGGATTGGAGGACAAGGCAAGCACAATATGTCCCTTTTAATGTCATAATCTCCGGGTATTTTACATATGGTTATATAACTATTACTTGTTTTCACAAAAGTCATTAAACTTAAAGATACTAACTAAAAAGTCACATAGCCCGAAAATGCTAAACTTTCCGATGCGAACTCTTTTTTACTTTTTTAAAAAAAAAATACAAATTGAAATTCAGTTAAAGCTTTGACCTGACTTGACCCAAAATCCAAAAATCAAACCCATATGAAGAAAGTAAAATATCAAAAGAACTAGTAAAATTACGCGCGCCTCGCGCGGGAATTTAATATCACAGAATTTATAAACTAATACTTAAAACCTATCAGTCATTAAAACTAAAACACTATATTATCTTACATACTAGATTACGTAGTGACGAACATTAATAATGTAAAGAAAAATGATAATTATAATATCTTATCATTTATCCTTCAATCAATCATCTTTAATTTGATTTTATAATTTATCCTTTTGCTTTCAGGAACTGTTACTATTTGATATTTTTGGGAAATCAAATGAACATCAACCTGAGATATTAAATTTTCTAATAAATAAATAATCATTGGTGAAGGGATAAATAAATTTTAAAAGGCTGAAAAAAGTGAACAAATATTCTAATTCTAACGTGTAGAAAGTTCAGCCCTACCTTTTGCTTTACATATATCATTTTAAAGTTCCCCGTTTAAATGTATCATAAGTAATTATTAAAATGGAAAATGAAATGGAGAATGTATCATATTGGACAACAATTCAATTTATTATATATACTTGAAAGGGAAAAATATTACACAAAACTATTCGGTTTGTTTGTGGTGTTTTTTAAAAATCAACATACAAGAGTGATGGAGTTCAATTTGAAACTACACTTCTATTCCAATCACAGTGTCGAGAAACACGTTTATTACTTCAAGAAAAGTATTTACAATTTGCAGTAAACTTGAGAATCTGTCCATACTTCATATTGAATATGAGCAATTAGTTTATTGTGTAGTTATCTATATCTTTGGAATTAAAAGAGGCTCCAGTCTAGTCATATTCCTCTATAGGTCATCCGGCACATCTTTGAACCCATGTCAAAAGTTTATTAATTCTTGTTTTCTTTTCCTGGTTCACTTCGCACATCAAGGTGCGATAAAGTTTTTAAGGTCTTTATGTCCTTACAATGGCATACCAAATTTGAATTTTGTCTTCAAGAGATGGTAGTATAGATCTTTAAGGAATTTTTTTATTGTACCTTCAACAATTTCAGTAGAGAAAACTTGCGTGAATACTCGATTAACGTGTGTTATTTAATGTGTACTAACAAATACTTATAACAATAACTTTGCATAAACATAAACAACAAAGTTTAAAACATGTACTAAAAAACAACAATTAATATCATAAGCATAAATTAATGACTGTAAAAAAACATATCAGGATCTGTAACAATAGAATGAAACAGAAAGGAAAAAATCGAGCCCACTGAATGCGCAGTGTCCCCTTAAGGAAATTATTCCCCTCTAGTACCCGAGGTTTAAAGGAATAGATCCTCTCAGGATGGAACAATTGTGTATTGATACAAAAACAATTGTGTCTGTGAGCCACTCAACAGGAGCAAAGTACACGAAGAAGAAAAAGTTCAAAACTTTCGTTGTTATAAAATGAAAGGAAATCCCTTTATTTATAGACAACAATGGGTAGTGTCAACAAATGCTTATTGTGCCTTATCAGAAAAGTCACAACTCTTTGGAAAAGTTACAACCCTTCGGAAAGGTCACAACCTTTCATAAAAGTCACAACTTTTCATGAAAGTGGAAGGCTAGTTTTGGAAATAAATAGATTAAAAGGGAATCCTGGTTTATGGTAGCGCCACGTAGGCAGGCCTAGGGTTCTCTTTTATATATATATGTATATATGATATGATGGTCCTTATCCTCATTTTTGCATTCGTCCATAAATCTCTTAAACATGGCTCATTACTCGCTCTTGTTGCATTCCAAATTTAGTCTTTCAAAGTCTTGGCTTTGTGTTTTTGTCTGAAATTTTGATACATATGTCTAACACAATTCCTATAATCATCATTAGGGTACATATCCTTCACAACTTCGATCAACCCCCCCTCAATTTTTTTTGCTTCTATTCTTTTGTTATTTACTTTCTTCATATGAGTTTGGATTTTGGGTCAGGTCGGGTCAGAGTTTTTTAAATTCATTTTATTTATTAGATTTTAAAAAAAGAGTTAGCATGGGAAAGTTTTGCATTTTCCGGCTTTGTGACTTTTTAGTTAGTATCTAAAAGTATGATGATTTTTGTGTTGGAAAAAATAGTTAAGTGACTTTTGTAAAAACAAGTGATAGTTATGTGACCATATGTGAAGTTTACCCCATAATCTCGTGCATATGTCATTCTTTTATAGAAGAATTGCCTACATTGATCTTTTCCCTTAACTCTCTTCCCCATAAAGATTTGACAACCTCCTTTAGTCTTTGGCAAGCTCACTCTTTCATATTTCCGCTTTCTTTGGATATATTTTTGTATTGGCATAATACATAATCGTGTCCTTTAACTTGGCCTCAGTTGGCATCTATGCCCTAAAACTTTGGGTGTGCACAAGTAAACACTTAAACTTGTATAAAGTTGAACACGTAGACACACACGTCTTACATGGTAATTTGCGTGAGATACACTCGAGCTGATTTATAGTATGCCACGTAAGACACGTGTGTATATTTGTTCAACTTTATACACGTTTAAATGCCTACTTGTGCACACCAAAGTTGGAGGGCATAGGTGCCAGATGAGGCCAAGTTAAATGACACGTTTATTTGTTATGCCTTTTGTATTTTATGCAATAGGTTGGTCTGCTAAACTTATCAGAAATAGTAAGTTCTTAAACCTTCTATTCATGTTCATCCTGTGACTAAGTACCATCTTTCTGGAAAATTTGTTTTGATGCAATTACATTCAATTGATAAATGCAGCTTGCACCAAAGTGCATGGTCTTCTGCCTTGCTCATCATAAATGTTGGATATTTAGCTAGTATAACTTTTGGATCTTTAAAACAGTGCAAGTCAATTTCATATGGTTTGTTATGGCCTCTACCTTAAACAACATGATGATGGAAATGAGAGAAATGAAGCAATCACCTCTGTTTCTAGTTGCTGTTGCTTGTTGGTAGAATTGAGCTTTCCATCCCTTGTTACAGGTAGTTTCACCTGATCAAGCACGCAAAATCTACCAAGCGTTGAAGGAAAAAGGGTTGCCTGTTGCACTCGTTGAATATGAAGGAGAGCAGCATGGTTTCTGTAAGGTATGTATTCCAGACTTGGAGGATAACTTATAACCTGTCAGCCTTGGAGGAAATTAGCTGATTTTTTTTTTTGCCATATGCAGGCTGAAAACATTAAATTCACCCTTGAACAACAGATGGTGTTCTTTGCGCGTTTGGTGGGACATTTTGAAGTGGCCGATAAAGTTACCCCCGTCAAAATTGATAATTTTGACTGAGGTATACAACCACCGGATGCTCTTCGTCATAATAGAGTTGTTCAATACCTGTTTGCCATAACTAGAAAAATTTTGATGATGGAGAGAAAGAAGCAACAAGATGACCTAATTTTCTGGAGCGGTAAATAGGCAATGTTTCTGGGGAATATGTGGAGAAACATATTGTTACAATATCATCAAGATTTAATGATGAGAGAAAGAAGAACATAGAGCTCATGGAACACATGGAGTTTGTTCTTGTAAGTGTATTACAGATTGCTTCATCAGGCAAATAAGCCTCAAGGGAGAGGAATTTGGAACTCCCGCCCTTGGGTTGTGCAATGCCGGATGTATTTTCTCTCTGCTGAGTAATTCTGCTTCTCTTTAGGCTCTGATACCATGTGACAATGAAGATGAAAGATAAATCTCATTAAATTAGTTAAGAAGATATAATACTAGAAACCTCCTTTTATAAAATTTTAGACTGGAGAAAGTGTGGACAAGTTTCTTAATGATCGAGTTCTTATAACAGCTTGAGTAGCTGATGAAATTTTTGAAAAAAAAGAAAGAAGTGATACCAGTTAGTCTGAAGCCTTGAGAAAAAAACTGTAGTTTCTACATCTCTAGATTTGTAATGTGGCTGCACTTGAGCCTCACCAACCTTTAGTCATTAGTCCATGACCAACTCCTAGAAATGTTCATTTATAAAATATCTAATTGATATCTTATAGCTTATTTAGTTGTAACTTTTAATCATATCATACATATATATAAAAGAGAATCCTAGGCACGCCTATGTGGCGCCACCACAAATCAGGATTTTCTATTAATTTATTTATTTCCAAAATTAGCCTTCCTCTTTCATTAAAAAGTTGTGATTTTTATAAAAAATTGTGACTTATGAAAAGTTGTAATTTTTATGAAAACCTGTGACATTTATGAAGAGTTGCGACTTTTATGAAAGCTTGTGACTTTTTCGAAGGGTTGTAACCTTTTTGAAGGGTTGTAACTTTTTTAAAGAGTTGTTACCTTTCCGATAAGGCACAATAAACATTTGTTCACACTACCCTTTGTTGTCTATAAATAGACGGATTTTCTTTCATTTTAAAATAAATTCTCGGTTTTTTCATTTCTGTTTCATTTTATTGTTACAGATCCTGGTATGTTTTTTTACAATAATTAATTTATGCTTATGTTATTAATTGTTGTTTTTGAGTACATGTTTTAAACTTTGTTTATTATGTTTCTGCAAAGTTATTATTATAAGTATTTGTTAGTAAAGATTAAATAAAACACATTAGTTGAGTATTCATGCAAGTTTTCTCTACTGAAATTGTTGAATATACAGTAAAAAAAATTCCTAAAGAATTATACTAACATCTCTTGAAGACAAAATTCAAATTTGGTATGCCACTATAAGGACATAAAGACCTTAAAAATGTTATTGCACCTTGATGTGCGAAATGAACCAGGAAAAGAAAACAAGAATTAATAAACTTTTGACATGGGTTCAAGGATAAATTATAATATCATATTAAGGATGATTGATTGAAGGATAAATGATAAGATGTTATAATTATCATTTTCCTTTACATTATTAATGTTTGTTACTACGTAATCTTGTATGTAAGATAATATTGTGTTTTAGTTTTAATGACTGATAGTTTTAAGTATTATTTTATAAATTTTGTGATATTAAATTCCCGCGTGAGGCGTAGGTAATTTTACTAGTATATATATAAAAGAAAACCCTAGGCCCGCCTACGTGGTGCCACCACAAACTAGGATTTCCTTTTATTTTATTTTATTTTCAAAACTAACCTTCCCCTTTCATGAAAAGTTGTGACTTTTATGAAGAGTTGCCACTTTTATGAAAAGTTGTGACTTTTATGAAAGGTTGTGACCTTTCCGAAGGGTTGTAACTTTTCCAAAGAGTTGTAACTTTTCCGATAAGACACAATAATCATTTGTTCATACTACCCTTTATTGTCTATAAATAGAGGACTTTCCTCTCATTTTAAAACAACAAAAAATTTGAACTTCTTCTTCTTCTTCTGGACAATTAAATATTTGTATACTTTGCTCCTGTTGAATGACTCACTGACACCATTGTTTTTGTATCAATATATTGGGTGAATAGAATTGTTCTACCTTGAGAAGATATATTCCTTTAAACATCGGGTACTATAGGGGAATAATTTCTTTAAGGGGACATTGTGCATTCAATGAGCTCGATTTTTCCATTATGTTTCATTCTATTTTTGAAGATCCTGGTTTGTGTTCTACGGTCATTAATTTATGCTTATATTATTAATTGTTGTTTTTGAGTACATGCTTTAAAATTTGTTGTTTATGTTTATATGCAAAGTTATTGTTATAAGTATTTGTTAGTACAGATTAAATAACAAACGTTAATTGGGTATTCAAGCAAGTTTTCTCTACTGAAATTGTTGAAGGTACAATTAAAAAAAGCCCTTACAAATCTCTAATTTCTTCATCAACAACGTCATTCCTTCACATACAAGGATGCGATTTTGTGTTCTTTAGAAATCCTCTGAGAGTTAATAACTTTGCATGCCCATATTTTTTGATTTTTATGTTGTTGTTATCTATTTTTACTAAATTTTATCAGTAGATATTATGAGTACTTTAAGGACTGAAAGTTGATTGAAGTGTTAGTCAATTTTTTGAGGTATGTTAACTCAAAACATAGAAACTTTTCTGGTTAGAATGATTTGTTATTATCATTGGATATCTCATAGTTTACTCCCTTTAATGTATGTTTTTTCTCGTTGTTTTCTTAAAATTGTATTGATTATTTTTCGTTTGGTATGTATATGATCTCACTTGGACAAAACTTTTCGTCCTTTTAATATTTTTCTTTTTTTCCTTCTTATTCGGCTCTTCTAAATATTTTTGGTGTGAGTTATGACTATTTTCGGCAAGCTTAATTTGAAGAATATGAAACAAAACCTACTCTAAATAAAAGTAATATCTTAAATTACAAAAGATATGTCTATTAACATAGATTTGTTGTCCTTCACGTCCCAAGTCATTGCTGAGCGTTTGAGTTATTTAGGTTAGACTCATTTTTAATTTTTTAATGTTCGAGAATCATGAGTCTAGAATCCAACATTTTGATCTACTTGTACTTTCATATGCAACAATTATACATACATATTTCTGAAAAAGTCATAAAGTTTCATTGATGAAGAATCTAGAAGGGCCTTCAAAGCATTAGTTTAATGAAGAATGAATTTATAAAAGGGTTAACAATTTTTTTTTGTTGTTGTTTTAAATTTATTTTTCTCCTTCTATAAATTTTTTTAGAGTAACAAAGTAACAATAACGAAAATTGGTGAACGTTTGACCTCAGACAAGTAGATTGTCTCTAAAAAAACCTTATTTATGTTGTTGTGGTGTTCATTTTTTAACGGTCTTAACCTATTTATAAATAATATTGATTATAGAAAACTTCCACATAATTTTTTTTTCACAAGTAATTATTCTAACCATAAAATTATCAGATTCTATATTTTTCATGTACAAAAAAATAGAAAAAGTGATGTTTAATCGCTACATAAAAACATCACTTAATTTTAACAAGACAATTATATCATCAAACATATATTATGATAAATTATGTAAAAGATAAAAATGATTATATATCAAGATATTTTTAATCATTAATTATATATTTTTAATTCTTGAGATATGTGATAATGTCAAATCATTTAATTTCTGTTGAAATGTTCTAAAAACCTATAAAAAATTACTTTTTTTTTCTTTTCTTATAACAGTCGGTTATTGAAAAGGTTGTTCAAAAGCTTAGAAATATTATTTATCCCACGCTAAGCGCGGGTAAATTACCTAGTATATATATAAAAAAGAAGCCTAGGTCCGCCTACGTGGCGCCACCACAAATCATGATTCCTTTTTAATTTATTTATTTTCAAAACTAGCTTTACCCTTTCATGAAAAGTTGTGACTTTTATGAAAAATTGTGACTTTAATGAAGAATTGTGACTTTTTTGAAAGGTTGTGACGTTTATGAAAGGTTGTGACCTTTCCGAAGGGTTGTGAATTTTTCAAAAAGTGACCTTTTCGATAAGGCATAATAAGTATTTGTTCACACCACCCTTTGTTGTCTATAAATAGAGGAATTTCCTCTCATTTTAAAACACCAAAAATTCTGAACTTCTTCTTCTTCTTCTGCACAATTAAATATTCGTGTACTTTGCTCCTGTTGAGTGGCTTACTGACACCATTGTTTTTGTATCAATATGTTGGTGAATAAAATCGTCCATCCTGAAAGGATAGAGTTGCGACTTTTATGAAAGGTTGTGACCTTTTCGAAGGGTTGTGACTTTTCCAAAGAGTTATGACCTTTTCGATAAGGCACAATAAGTATTTGTTCACACTACCCTTTATTGTCTATAAATACAGGAATTTCCTCTCATTTTAAAACAACGAAAATTCTGAACTTCTTCTTCTTCTTCTACTGCACAATTAAATATTCGTGTACTTTGCTCGTGTTGAGTGGCTTACTAACACCATTGTTTTTGTATCAATATGTTGGAGAATAAAATTGTCCATCCTGAAAGGATCTAATTCTTTAAACCTCAGGTATTAGAGGAGAATAATTTTCTTAAGGAGACAATGTGCATTCAGTGGACTCGATTTTTTCCTTTCTATTTCATTCTAATTTTACATATCCTTGTATGTTTTTTTACAGTTATTAATTTATTCTTATGATATTAATTGTTATTTTTGAGTATATGTTTTAAACTCTGTTGTTTATGTTTCTGCAAAGTTATTTATTCTGCAAAATTCTGAACTTGTTCTTCTTCTTCTGCACAATTAAATATTCGTGTACTTTGCTCGTGTTGAGTGACTTACTGACACCATTATTTTTGTATTAATACGTTGGTGAATAAAATCGTCCATCCTGAAAGGATCTAATTTCTTTAAACCTCAGGTATTAGAGGGGAATAATTTTCTTAAGGAGATAATGTGCATTCAGTGGACTCAATTTTTTCCTTTCTATTTCACTCTAATTTTACATATCCTAGTATGCTTTTTTACAGTCATTAATTTATGCTTATAATATTAATTGTTATTTTTGAGTATATGTTTTAAACTCTGTTGTTTATGTTTCTGCAAAGTTATTTATTCTGTAAAATTCTGAACTTGTTCTTCTTCTTCTGCACAATTAAATATTCGTGTACTTTGCTCGTGTTGAGTGACTTACTGACACCATTATTTTTGTATTAATACGTTGGTGAATAAAATCGTCCATCCTGAAAGGATCTAATTTCTTTAAACCTCAGGTATTAGAGGGGAATAATTTTCTTAAGGAGATAATGTGCATTCAGTGGACTCAATTTTTTCCTTTCTATTTCACTCTAATTTTACATATCCTAGTATGCTTTTTTACAGTCATTAATTTATGCTTATAATATTAATTGTTATTTTTGAGTATATGTTTTAAACTCTGTTGTTTATGTTTCTGCAAAGTTATTTATTCTGTAAAATTCTGAACTTGTTCTTCTTCTTCTGCACAATTAAATATTCGTGTACTTTGCTCGTGTTGAGTGACTTACTGACACCATTATTTTTGTATTAATA
>JAJONR010008748.1:0-39675 GCA_029582245.1 Solanum etuberosum
AACCCCCCCCCCCCCCCCCGGTTTGGATAATATAATGGGATTTAATAAATTAATGAAGTAGTACTAATTAAGAACATAACATCTTACCCTTTAGTTAA
Organism: Solanum etuberosum; assembly: GCA_029582245.1. Classification (NCBI taxonomy): domain Eukaryota; kingdom Viridiplantae; phylum Streptophyta; class Magnoliopsida; order Solanales; family Solanaceae; genus Solanum; species Solanum etuberosum. Next base: position 99 of record JAJONR010008748.1, read on the forward strand.
GTGAAATTATTGACTTATGGTTACATGGTGGTTGGTGAAGAAGAAAAACCACTCTCCTAAAAACTCTATTTGTCTCTAAATCAATGGTCCTAACAAACTTCACCATTATTTCCATGATCATTTCCTCTCTTTTTTTTATTTTCAGCCCGATGTTTAGAGCCTGCATCGAAGTCCTAACTAAATTCGAATTACACACTGTAGGTCTCAATCGGGGGTGGCGCCTCCAACCTTCATATTCAGGGCTCGAACTCGAGATCTCTGATTAAAAGTGGCATAATCTCACCGCAGCACCACAATCCATGTTGGTCGAACATTCCTTCTTCCCTATACTAGTAAATTATTATATTTAGATGTGTGAAAAACAAGATTCTTTTCATTGTTGGGGTGGGGTGGATTTAGGGGGTGGGGGAGCATATGCATTATGATTACATAACTCTTCTAGGTAGCAAATACTACATATGTCATTTTACAAAAGAATTGTTACATATCACTTTTCGCGATTATAACATCTTACCATAAAACTCACAATTAAATATTTAAGCACTTTTTACCACCTTATAATTAGTAGTAATTGTTAGAGAGTAGTCTTTTAGCATCACTAGGATTAATTTTGATATAAAATATATTGAATTTATATTTTGGAGTTACTTGCCTCCTCTAGAAATGAGATGTTGATGATTGACCATCATGTTAAAAATTAAAGTGGACAAATCCTGTGCCTAATTAATGGACCATAATATTATTTAAAAGTTACCAAGTTACTGTTAGTGACTGATTGATTGATAACCATATAGATGGTGTCATGTGTATATCATCACTGTATATAGAAGCACAAGCCAAACTTCCTTGGAAATCTTTTGATATTACGTTTTGATATCTATCACTAAATGAAAAAGAAAATAAAGTCTTAACAAGTGAGCATGCATTTCGTTAATAGCCAATTAGTGAAAAAAACATGTAATTTTTTATTTATTTTTACCTTAGATATGATATTCGTCGAAAGGATATACTATTAACTTTTGTACAGGAGTAAGTAGAGCTCTTTTCTCTTTTTTTTTTTTTGGTAGACATCTGTAAAAAGAAATGAAAGTTGTTCAAATTTTAATTAATTCTTTTCCTTTATTCTTTTTAATTCCAATTGAGAACTAATGTGATTATTATATAGCTAGCTAGGTACAACCTAGTAGCAGAAAGGGAATTTTTGAGAAAACCTTTAAAAAAATTGGATTTTGTCACTTGTCACTTGTCACTTTCAAGAAGGAATGTTCCATGTTACCTATTTTGATGGAACAATACATATTGTCAATTTGGAAAATTTGTGGGAGTGATATTTTTTATTTTATTATAATAAAAAAGAAGATTCAAAGAACAAACATGGTAATTTTTTTATTTTTTTATTTTCGAGGGGAAATGTCCTGACACAAAGTGTTGGGAATTGGGCCAATTTTGAATAAGAAAGAAACCATTGACGGTCACATGAGAGCGGTTCGCTTGAACTTAATAATTTTAATTTAGATAGTTATGTAATACTTATAAATAATTTATATCAAATGCAATATATTGTATTTTATATAATTTAAAACTCATAAATTCAAAATCATAGATTCGTCTATTCTCCGATAAACAATACAATGATGAATGGCGTTGTTGATTACAGTATGGCTCGAACACTGCCCCGTGTTAATGAAAGTTTCTTTCAAGATTATAAGTGGGGGGTCCAAAAAAACCAAAAACAAAACTAAAAAATGATTGTTCCTCAATGATAGCACTTCCCAATTGACTAATTACATCTATTTTCTTCTTTTGCTTGCATTGATCAGACAGAAATGTGTTTCTCTTTTTCTTTATTACTATTACTACTTTATTGTTTTTTGGTTTGTAGATGCGTTTCTCTTTTGCACCTTCACAAATCCATGTTTTATTCTCTCCTCTTTTTTTGTCAAAAGTTGTGATTCTTTTTTGGTTACTTAGCTTTCTATCTTAATCTTTACTTACTTAAACTTGCCATTTGCCAAGTATATATAGGTTGGTCGATAAGGTATCTTTAGTATTATTACCCATGATTTTTGTGAACCATTTGGCTGGCATTTTCATGGACCATTTTTCGAAAACCTAACTTCAATTAATATCAAAGATTTTATATTTTTTTAGTAGGATATATAATTGAAATTCTAGTTACCAAAAGTTGAAACTAAAACAACTTTTTTAAATTTAAAAAAAATGTAATAGGCATTCCTTATTTTAGAGGTGGAGTCGGCTTATAGTTTTGATTCAAACCCTAAACCCAATAAATAAAAATAATATTGTGATTTAGAATTTATAAATTAAAAATTTTAACTTTGACTATAAATTTATTGTTATTGTCTTCAATTTCGCTTTTCTCGTTATATTCTACACTAACACTAATTTGTTTTTTTTAACCAATTGAAGTTTGGCAATAGGGGTGGAGACACATTATATTATATTGCTTGTCATCCGACATTGCTTCACGGAATTTAATTAAATGTCTATATGTACATGATTATACAATTTTTTTTAAAAACATGAACTAGTGTAGTGTGCAGTGATGATAATAATCCGATTGTCCGATACATACTACTTGCATAAAATTTTGTATAGTGCAATTTATGATTAAATTATTTGTTATTGATGCTGAAATAATGTCCTTTTGAGATATTCTAATTTTATCAGCCCCCCACAAAAATGGCTTGAGAAGCACTAAATGATCTCAGTTGAACGTGGGTGTGATGCTTCTTCTGTATACTTTTGCTATTATGTCAAACAGATCAGTGATCACAGGACTAACTTCCGCATGCGGCGGATTCTGTCGAATTTAGTAGATTTTATTTAAATAGTGTATCTGTGTTAATAAATTTGTTAATATAAATATTAAATTTAGAACTCAATTATTATCATTTAAAACGTATTTCTTATAAAATTTAGAATTTGAAATCCTAATTTCGGCTCTGTTAATATTAAATTCTTAGCATTATTTTTAAACTACTTTTTGTATGTTGCCTTATATAAGTTGCATGAGAATATTCATCAATTACCTTCAAGTGCTGGTTGTTACAATTAATCTTTGGTGTTAATGGGGGGAAATGTGAGCAATATAGAAGCTTTTCATATTGGCCGTGCGGGTGGAGCTTTTGTAATAAATACATTAATGATGAAAAGTGATAAAATAATTAAGTGGGATATATGCATGCCTTTTTTATCCACCACTTATTAATTACTGCAATGCAATGTTTTGCATGTCAAGCAAAGGTTTCAAATTCTCTCGAGTGTCTAATTCACTAACTTCTTCTTCCTATTCAAAAGGCCAACATTCTCAATTTTTTAATCAACTATAGGACGATGCTATATATTGTGGTAATGTACGTATACAATAATTTATAAAAATGATAAACTAAACTATGTGGTGTTTATCACTCTATTATAGTTTTCACGTATATAAAAGAGCGTATAAATTTAAATTGTGTTGATGATGAGTTTCCAATTGCTTTTTCAACCATGCATTCCTCACTACTAATTATTCTACCACCATTGAATATTTGAATACTAATTATCTACTGATCTGTTATAGCAGATAACCTATCTTATTTTTAAATTTTCAAATCAACATTATATATAACAAAGTTTGCTTGTAGCTTGATAGTGCATACTGATCGTGCGTATAACTTAATAGGTCATAAATTTTAGGAAAGAGATTAGTATTCATTTGTCTTCCTCACGATAGCTTTCGATCTTCTTTTATCGAATTAAATGATTCTTTACGTTCATTTTTCTCTCTCTATCACTTCTTACTCTTTCCAGTCTCCAGTACCCATTGCCAATTGATTAGTTTTTTTTTTTCTGATTTAAACGTTTCAATCATTATTTTGTAACAAAATAAAATATAGAACTGTTTTATATTTACAATTCGCCAACTATTCACAAACTTAATCCACTAACAGCCCAAGCCGCTATGAACAACAAGTTTAGCCCATTCAACTAAGAGAAGAACAAGGCCCAGATTTCAGCGGACGGCCCAATTAAATTCATTCATAGATCTGGCCCATGAACATAAAGCCCATAATATGGAAGCTTCGAAGAAGTTGCCAGCACGACGTGTCCAGTGAATTGAGAAATTAGAACGTGTGATCGAGAGCGACCATAAAGAACCAGACAATCCAAAAACAATAATTCTCTCTCGCCAATCAGCAAGTTGTTCTTCCAAATTCCGATCGGTTACCGCTGAAATCTGTGTGGGAGTAAACAATGGCGTCAACTTTCAGTGGCGATGAAACTGCGCCTTTCTTCGGTTTCCTCGGCGCCGCTGCAGCGCTCGTTTTCTCATGTAAGTTTCATAAGAAAATCAAACTTTTCGTATGTTATTCCGATTCAATGAATAGGAAGTAATAGAAAATTGTGGATTCGTTGTAGGTATGGGAGCTGCTTATGGAACGGCGAAGAGCGGTGTGGGAGTGGCGTCCATGGGAGTAATGAGGCCAGAGCTTGTGATGAAGTCAATTGTGCCCGTTGTTATGGCTGGTGTGTTAGGTATTTATGGATTGATTATTGCAGTCATTATCAGTACCGGGATTAACCCTAAGACCAAATCGTATTACCTTTTTGATGGATATGCGCACCTTTCTTCCGGTCTGGCTTGTGGTCTCGCTGGCCTTTCCGCTGGAATGGCTATTGGAATTGTTGGTGATGCTGGTGTTAGGTAAATTTTCAGTCTCCTGGTTCTTTGACAGATAACTTATTACAAACTTTTCCTTAGTTTGCACCTGAATGGATTGGGAATTGATTGGCTTTTGTAATGTATTTTGTGCAAAATTATACTACTATAGAAACTTTTTCATGGCAAGTTCATCCCAACTGACGTGAATTGATTTGGATCTTTCCTTAAATGAAATAATTGTCACCTACAATGTCATCTAAGAATTTTAGTACATAGATGAATGTCATCTTTTTTGACTGTGTAGTAAATTGACTCTGTTTAGGGATGTTTGTTGAGGCGCTCTACCTTTTGCATTAGATTCTCTTTATCGCTATTGCTTCTTAAAGTGCTTGGTTTTCATAGAAAGGTCTGAACTTTGAATGTTATCTGATTCTTCCTCCATGTTTGTTGAGTTAGTGACTTTGTTGTAAGAACAGAAACAAATTTTTTTAGCATTTCAAAAAGAGTGACTTTGTTGTGCGAGAGCTGTATCTGTTTATGAGTCAACTTTCTACTTCAAGATGGTGCAATCGGAAAACATCAATCTCTTTGCTTACTTAGTATCCGTTTGGAAAAGGCATACTCTACTATTATCTCTCAAATAAGGACCTCACATGTTAGGTAATTTTATGTATTTGTAAAATAAATTATGTGTTTTACTTCTAAGAAGTGAACACTTCCCTTCTCCTTCTCTCGTCTCGTGTCTCGCTTAAAGCCTCTTAAGTCTTGTCGCTTTTTTGCTTATTGCTTTTAAAAATACTGAATGTAGTCAATAATAATCGTTCTACTTTACACATTGTTGCACCAACGAATTTAGTTGGGACTTCCATTTCAAGCAAAGAATTTTGTGTTCTCTGATTATTTTTTCTTCTGTTCTTGATAAGTGGTTTTGACTTCACTGAATAAATTTGATCTATAGTATTGCAACCTAATACTAATTTCTGTGGTAGTGACATTAGAAGGATTAACCCTATAACTTGGATGTTTTGAAGTGTGAAATCCTAAAACTAGCATAAATTTACTGCCTATTTGAGATGAAATTGATTCTAAGATCACATTGTAGCATGCCAAAAAGCAGGCCGTTAACTTATATGAAGTGGAGGACCCTTTTATTGCCTTCATATGAAATATTTAGCGCAATAACAAAACCTAATTTACTGTTACCAGTTCCTTTAGAAAGATATCACTCCATTTTCCCCATATATGCTCTCTTTCCATTAAGGAATTGCAGATGATTTTGTTTCCACTTTTTCTAGAACTAGTAGATACTATTTTTATTAGGAAATAAAAGCTGCAGAATTTGTTCTTGATGTGAAATCAAGGTATATATATGACCGTCATCATGAAATGAGTGTACAACATAAATATGTTGTCATTATGAAATCAAGCAAACTATTATTGTCATTCAGAAATGTTTAGGAAGGTGAAAAGCATCGACTCTAAACAGTTTAGTATCATTGTAAAACAAAATGCTTCTTCGTTTGTAATTTCCATTATTGCTGCTATATTTAATGTTCTTAGCAGGGGAGGACTTTTTATTTGATTGTTAGATCTCTTACCTGTCATTGCTTGATCTGAAGTGATGATTTAAAGTAGTTGTATCTTTCTTAAGCTTTCTCATATGCAATATTTAATGTCTCCAAGTCCTATATACTAACATTATTTTAATTTCGCACAGAGCAAATGCACAACAACCAAAACTCTTTGTTGGTATGATCTTGATTCTTATTTTTGCTGAGGCGTTGGCTTTGTATGGACTGATTGTCGGCATCATCCTTTCTTCCCGTGCTGGCCAATCTAGAGCAGAATAGAAGAAAATAATGTATTCAGGTTTATGATGGAATCTTTTTCATCACTGTGCTTGCAGCTTGATAACCGATGCTAGTTGTTAGGTGCATCTTCTCTTTCTCCTTTTCCTTTTCCATCTCACATTGTGTGTTCCCCTGGTGTTTGTAGATTTGGGAGCTGCCTTTTCCCTGTATGTGACCAAGAGAACTTTCTCTCAATTTTTCCATTACTGTATTTTGCAATAATGAGGAGCATCTTATTGCTTGAATGCTGATAAAATTGTATTATTATTGGTGGAATGTATTGATACACCTGAATATATGAAATCCACCTTGATCATTGCTATAATTGCCTGAGCAGTATAATGCTTTTTTGCTTTTCTTGTGTATGACTTTGAGTTTTACCTATAAAAAGAATGGCAGAATGAGCTGTGCAAGTGAAAGAATCTTTAAATATTGCATACAGAGTTTTGATGTAGTGAAGTGGGGGTCTGTGCTGGAAAACGGGAAGAGCATTGGAATAGACGTTGTACAACTCGAGTTGGGATTGCTTGTGTGTTATTTTGCTTCCTTAGAAAACATCTTTTCCTTTTCATGTTTTCTCTACCTGCTAAGCAGAGTGTTAACATTGTCTTTGCAATACACTAAGGTTCATAATTTAATTAAATCTGTGAAAGCTGCATTGCATGAGTTATATTTTGATTCACTTGTGGAGCTCTGAGTGTAAAGATGCACATTTCTTATGATAGACATGATTGCATCTTCATTTTGTTAATTTTGCATATAGCTGCTTTGATGGAACTTAACCAATAACACCGTTCGATATGTTCTCAGAAGGCCTGTTAGATATATTTGGGGTGAATTTGTTACTTGCATTTCAGTAACGAACATAATAATAGAGTGCCTTATTTTATTGGGGAAAACAGGCCTGCCAGATACAAATTTGTTCATCACCTCGTAAAAGGATTAACGAAGACTTCCTACTGTTTCCTCAAATCTTTCCATAGGTATCGGCTAACTTCGCTCATCAAAGCTTAAGCAGATTTTAAAAAGGAAATTACTTTAACATCTTTTTTGTCTCTGGTTGAGTTTTTCACCCAATGTTAAAATTCAGAATGTCGACAAGTTTGGATCAATCAGCTAAACACATGTAATTATAAACATTATTGCAATATGTAGCACTCCCAGCATTGAAAAAGCTAGTGCTGTAGCTCTCTGCTGTATAAGAAAAATAATACTAGTACAATAAAAAAACAAATAGATGATGCCTTAACGGTCACTGCAGCTGATTTACTGATAACAATATAATTAACACAGAACTCAACCTCGTGCCGCGCGAACACAAGCATGCTACTTTATTTTATTATGATTTATCGGGAATCATTTTTATGTCCACCTCTACCATAGTCTTCTTGACACTTGTTGGGAAAATTCACCGAAAATTATATAATAGATGATGAATCCTCTTGCCGAAAATCTATTGGGAAAGACATAAAAACAAAACACCCCACAAAATGTTGGAAATGAATTGATTAGTGGGTCACCATGTCAATCATTTTCTTCCTTTAGTCTCTTTCAGCCTGGCCATATTCAAAAGGATCCATCACCCCCACAAAATCCCAGCTCCCTTGACCTTTTGATCCCTCATCATCCTTGGCCATTAAACTGTAGGTAGGGTAGAGGAATTTATTTGTCAGCTTCTTTCCTTTATTATTTTACTCCACAGAAAACAATTACCCAAGTCGTAGTAGTATTCAAACTGGAGAGAAAAATGAGTCAATTTAAGGTAATTCTTGGAAGTAGTATCTGTTCTTGTTTTTGCCAGAATCAACATATATTTGTAATCTTAATTTCTTGAACTCAAGTGTTAGGGCATTTCATGATCTAAATTTTAAAATTTGGGGACATGGATCCATGCATGGAGCGGGAGCGGAGATTCAACTAAATATAATTCAAATATCTAAAAGATAGTTATAAAACCTAAACTATAATATATTATATGGAAAACTCCAGGAAAAAAAAAGAGAGAGAATTTCGGAAGGAGATAAAAAGAGTGACAGAGAAATTTCTACATACAAAAATATTCTCTTTTCTTCAAGTTCAACTTCACTTTAGTTTTTATTACGTAAATCATTGAATTTGTCTGTCGATCAATGTATCCAAAATCGGTCGCGATAGTCCAAAAAAACTTAGCTAGTAGTAATATTTTATACATTCAACGGCTACATTTTCAGTAACCCAAGAGATACCTTTTAAGTATTTGGTAGTCACGTGATAGAAGCAGACAGGTATTTCCTGGTTTTTTTAGTTGGTTTTGGGCGGGAGAGGCCATGTTGTGGGCCGGCCCCTAACACATTATCTTATTCAACTTGCACAACTGTCCAAATCAATTAACTCAACAAACACACTTCTTTTTTGGCTTTGACTTATTAATAGCACAACATTTTGGTCCCCACGCCAAAAGAGAGAAATCCCGGCACCATGGGGAGTGAGGTGTTTGAATAATAATAGGATAAAACAAGAATCAATAAAAGAGAAATATTGTTTCTCTTTTACCTTAAAAAAAACCTACAAGAAAAAAAAATATGCATGGAATTAAACGACTAAGTTGCTAGCTAGCTACTGTTGCGTTGCATTGCATTGCATTGCATTGCAAATTTACTCTCACAACTTATACAGAGCTAATAATAAAAAAGGGAAAAGAATCAGAATGAACCTCGGGGATTTCAGGCGGGTGAAGGTTGACATGTGGGATCAGCTGAAGACGCGATATCAGGTCCCACACGACAGCCTTCAAGCATGAACACAATGTCGGCCATGGTGGGACGATCAAGTGGGTCAGGTGCTGTGCATAGCAAGCCTACTTTAATTCCTAGCAAGAACTCTTCCCATTCTGATGATTCAGGGTCCAGTTCGAGCAATCCTGGCTCTAATAGTTCTGAAATTTGCCCTCTTTGCAATTGCCTCTTCACCCATTTCACTATGTCCTCATCTTGTGTGAACATTAAGGGTCTTTTTCCTGTTAGTAGTTCCAGCAACACAATGCCAAAGCTATAAGCATCTGATTCTCTTGTGGTTTCTCCGGTTAATGCTACTTCTGGAGATATATAGCCTAGTGTACCAACTGAAGTTGATGTGGAGGGCTCGGTTGGTGTGGCTACTACAAGCTTGCCTAGGCCAAATTCTGAAAGATGGGCTTCAAAGTCTGCATCGAATAGGACATTCTGCGGCTTAACATCTCCGTGGACCATTGAGGATGAGTGAAGGAAAGCCAGGCCACGAGCAATGCCAAGTGCAATGAGGTGGCGCATTGGCCAGTTGAGGACATGACCATCTTGGTGGGATGCTTCTTGGAGCAGTGTTGCAAGGTTCCCGTTAGGCATGTAATCATGGACAAGTAGTCTGAGGTTAGGCGGGCCAGCATAGTACCCACGTAGAACTGTTAGGTTCCTGTGCTTCACCCTGCCAAGTGATTCTGCCTCTTTTCTGAACATGTTCTCACCTAGTGATCCATTTGAAAGTCTACGAATTGAGAGCACCATTCCATCATTGTAACAGGCCTTGTAGATCACTCCATAATGTGTTCTGCTTAGCACATGTTCCTCGTCAAATTCTCTAGTTGCTTCAATTGTTTCAGCGAGTGTGATTTTGTTATTGAACATAACAAGTTTGGGTCCACCATTCTCGCCACTGCCACGACCACCACTGGTCCTTGAACTAGCCCTTGCAGGACTATGCTTCTTTTCTCCAGCTGCTTTCTCTTTGAGCTTCCTGCGCCACCTCAAGAAGTTGTAAGTATATAAGCAGCAGCATGATAAAAGGAGAAGAGCTCCACTGGCAGCCACAGCAATGAACATAATCAATTTATTCCCACCATCACCAGATGTCTCACATCTTCTTTCCAATGGCTCCCCACACAAACCTTGGTTGCCAGCATAATCCAATGAGTTGTTAAAACGGGAGCCCAACATCTCCGGAATCTGGCCGCCCAAATTATTGTTTGACACATTGAAACTCACCAAGCTAGAGAGTATGGTAAGATTAGCTGGGATTTCTCCAGTGAAGTTGTTAGTAGAGAGGTCAAGGATAGTTAGGTTTGATAACCTGGATAGTGACTCTGGTATGTTCCCTGAAAGATGGTTCAAGTCGAGCACGAGTGATGTCAAGGATGAACAATTGGAAATATCTACTGGGACTTCACCTGTTAAGTTGTTTCTACCCAAATCTAGCACACTCAAGTGGGAAAGACGTCCGAGATCAGCAGGTATTTGGCCACTCAATGAATTTGAGTGAAGATTCAAATTTTCCAGAGCAGAGCAGTTGCCCAAGTCGGGAGGAATCGAACCATTTATGTGGTTGTTAGACAAAGAAAGTACAACTAATGAAGTCAAGAACCCAAATGTAGATGGTATATGGCCAGAAAAGGAATTGGAAGAAAGATTCAAATATTGCATACCCAATAAGCTACTGAAACCTTCAGGAACATTACCAGACAACTTGTTTTCTTGCAAAGCTATAACCTGTAGATTAGGCAAACCAGCAAGATCAAATGGTATTTCACCTGAGAAATTCTGTCCACTCAAATCAACAACCGTTAGCTTATACAAAGTCCCAATGCTAGAAGGAATAGTGCCTGAAAAGCCATTTTTACTCAGATTCAGAACCGAGAGCTGCTGAAGATTCCCAATACCAACTGGCATACTGCCAAAAAACTTGTTTCCACTGAGATTCAGTGTGCTTAAATTGCTCAAACCCATTACCTCCTCGGGCAAGCTTCCGTTGAGACCATTTCCTCCCAAGTTCAGATTTTCGAGATTACTCAAATTTCTAAAACTAGAAGGAATGGAACCCGAAAACTGATTTCTTCCCAGTGACAATGTCTTCAAGCTTCTAAGATCACCTAAAAACATTGGAATTTCCCCCGACATTCGATTCCCTTCAAGATCAAGAACTTTCAAGTCACTGCAGTTTGTAATCTCAAACGGAAGAGCACCTTCAAATGAATTATTAGCCATTCTCAGTTCCTCCAATCTCCAAAAGTTCCCAATGGCACTTGGGATTTTTCCAGAGAACAAATTCCATGACACATCCAGCGACGTCAATGCAGAAATGTTCGTCAAAATCAAAGGAAATTCACCATGTATTTGGTTGTGTTGAAGATCCAAAATTTGCAAAGAAGTAAAACATTTAGACGACTCTTGCTTGACAATATTCGTGAATGCATTGAAACCCAACTGAACAACCCTAAGGGAGGGAGGATAAATGGAAACATTGCAGAACAATGAAGCTGGCAAGGAACCAGAGAGATTATTGTTTGATAAAGATATCACCTGAAGCTTCGGTAAAGCAGCAATTGCCGCCGGAATAAGACCCCCTATAGCATTTCCTTCAGCACTCAAGTGAACCAACGATGAACAGTTAGCAATTGCAGAGGGCAAAGTTCCTACCAAGTTGTTGTACGCAAGCCATAGGTACTGAAGCTGTTGGAGCCGGCCAAGACTCGCCGGAATTTCGCCGGAAAAGCGATTATAAGAAAGATTAATCAGAAGTAACTGAGACCGGTCAGAAAAATTCCTCGGAATGTCTCCTGAAAACAAGTTTGACGAAAGATCAAAGTATCGTAGACTCTGAGGAAGCTCTCCGGGGATTTCACCAGACAACTGATTTCCGGCAACTTTAAAGATTTGTAAATCAGTAAGGTTGAATATTTCCGGCGGAAGATTACCGGAAAATGCGTTACCCTGTAAAAAAACAGAATGCAAAAGGGTACATTTGGATAACGAAGCTGGAACAGTGCCATTAAAGAAGTTGGACCGGAGGCTTAACTTGCGCAGCATGCGCAGGTTACCAATTTGGGTAGTGAGTGGTCCACTAAGTTGCAAATGAGGGAGACGAAGTTCACCGACCCGTCCATTGACGCAGAAAACACCGCGCCAATCACAGGGAGCAAAAGGGGAAGAAGAATCCCAGTCAGTGAGTGCACCGAGTGGATCATCAATACTAAGTTTAAAAGAAGTAAGCGCTTGAACTTCCAAAAGGGTTTGTGGGTTTCTCTGAGCAGAGCATAATGTGGAGAAAAAAACAAGAAATAGAAGTAGATAAGCAGCCATGAAAGAAGAAGAAGAAGAAGAAATCAAGAACATAAGAAAAAGGAGTTGGCTTAGGCTTAGTGAAGGTTAAAGTGGGTGCACGATAAAGGGGAGAAGGAGAAGATGAGTGAAAATGGCCATAGCAGAGGCCCCCTCACTTTGCACAGAGACACAGTGACACAGAGAAGAAGAGTGAGGGAGGAAGCGGAGAATGTGCAAATGAACAATTTTCAAAAGAAGGGGCCAATGGGCCAGCACTTTTTAACCTCTTATGGGTTGAATCATTTGACCCTCTTGCTATCTTATCCTTCCTAAATTAAAGAACATTACAACTTAGTAGTTAGTAGTACACTACCTAATATCAATCTACTATTTCCTCCGTCATAATTTACGTGATACTTTTCATTCTTCATAATTGATTTAACTAATTTTTAAGAATTGAAGTCACAATAAAGGATAAGTGAGAGTACGATAAGAAGGGGTGGGGATAATTTTTATTATTAAAGTTTATATTATTTGAATTTCAACGCACACGTAATTTTTTTTATGTGTGATGTTTATGTTGGTCACATATTTGTAACTTTTTATTTATTTATTTTTAGTTATCTAGATCCACATGCTCTATATTTTTAATGTTTTTTGAATTTTCATATAGTATATGTTAGACTATAACTTAGTGAATTGCTTTGTCAACTTTAGTTTTGGATCTTGGAGAGACACTAACCTCTAATTTTGTTAAATATTCAAACTTGATCCGAAATTAGTCTATATACTTAAAAGTTGTCCAAAGTATATGAGCTGGCAGCATTATTATATGGAAAAGTAAAGTGAGTTTTCATGGAAAATTGAAAACAATAAAAGAAAATGCACAGTAAACTCCTTTAATTTGTAGTTGTAATTGTTAATGCATATAATGAGACATAAATTATAATAAAGCCTATAATATATAATAATTGGGCGGGGCCAAGTGTATGAAGTTACTATAACAATTAACTCAAATTATTAAATTTTGTACGACAACAGTTACAATAAATATAAATATAGTGCATCACTGGTCAATGGTCAATGCTGAGCGGTAAGTTTTATACTCTCAACATTTATATTTATTTGTCATTTATTTCTAAAATATAATTTTTTTTTTATTTGTTTTTTTTTTATATATAAAGAAAAGACGATAAGTAATTTTTTTCAATGTTTATCCTTAATATTAAATATTTATTTTCCAAGACATCATTTAATAGGGATAATTTTGTAAAATAATTATATCAATAATTATTATTTTTAGTGAATTTATCAAATTAAACTGTAACACGTAAAAATGAACGGAAAAAGTATTTTTGGACAGTTTGCTAAGCAGGATGGATTTATCATATGAGAATTGAGATTATTTTATTTGATCTTGGTGATGGAATAAAATAATTCTGAAATTAGCTAATATATCAACTCAAACATAAAATGAAATTAGTTTCAAATTTTATCTTGAATTTATTATCTTTATCGAAAACAATGCGTTAAGTCCCATATATATAGTAATAAAATGTTTCCCTACTTTCTGGGTCAGTTAAAAAAACTGGTAGTTTCTTTTTATTTTACTAGTCTCTTATCTTTTTACCTTTTCAACTTTTATCCCCAAATTAGCATTTTGTACTTTGACTTACTTTTGAAATGTGAGCTAATCAAATGGAGGTGGAAAAAAAAAAGAGACAAAAATCTCTACTGCAGAGATTTTGTTTTGAATTCTCTCAGTGGGATAGTTCAAATGTTAAAATGTGTAGAATAGTTTCAACGGTAAAACGATTGATATACCCTCAACTTTATCATTTAGAGTTGATATACTTTCGTTATGGAAGTATACCTATTGTTATACATACTCATATACACCCTTTTCCTCTAACGGAAGGGAAAATTTAATTTTAATTTAATTTTTTCACTATCTTTTTGAAAAAATTATAATTCATATGGGGTATATTTGATCCTCCTCACACATTTTTTTTTTTACTTTTTTGTTTCAACGACTAATTTAAATTTATTATTTTGATAGTCAAATTTATTTATGTTTCACTAATTTTCTTGTAAAATTTATCATAGATGTCCCATTATTTTATTTTGTTTTTACAAATACAAAAATTAAATTACAATATAACCGCAAAAAAAATAGTTTTAAATTTTTTCTTCACAGTAAAGAATGAAAGAAAAAAAAATAAGAAACTCGAATAATGATAATCACAGAAGTCAAATAATAATTTTTGTATGAAAAAAATTAAAATATACCTTAAACTTTGCCAGAAGGATCATATATATACCCGCATGAATTTTTTTTTAAATTTAAAGTCAAAAAAATAAATTTAAAAGTAATTTTTTCACTTCTCTTATATGAAGGGTATATGTGAGCACCTTTTGTAATGGTAAGAGTATACGTGAGTCATTTATATAACGATAAGATATATATGAGCCACTTTTATAATGAAGATATATAAATTCTAAATGACAAAGTGAAGAGGTATATTAGGTCATTTTCCTAGTTTCAAACTCAAACATGTTACTTTAGAAGATTCATGAAGGTAAATTTCTACTTTGTTGACTCTTGGTTTGGGAACTTTTTTTGCCTTGTGAGCTTAGAATAGGACCACAAAAAGTACAACATATTGGCTGATTGGTTTCCCCAACTTTTTAAACTAGACTTTATTAATAGGGAAAATGGTATGAAATAGCAAATTATTAATTCAAATTAAATGTTATAGCCATAGTTTATTTTATTTTTAATTCGCAGTAAATATCTTTTTTTTTTGCCATTTGGTTCGGTATACAATTAGCCATTTTCGGTATACAAATGTATAAAATGTGTTTGTGTTTGTATAAAGCGAGAGAAAAGTGTATATACAAATACATATATTTTCGTCTTATACACTTATAATTATACAAATACAGATCTTATTATACAAATTACAATTCATTTATACAAAACTGAACAATTTATATAAAATTGGATGTATCTAGCGAAATATACAAATCAAAAGCTCCATAGCAAATATAAAATTTGCTATGGAGCGCAATTATGCAAACTATAGCTATAACATACAAATATGACTTTTATGTTTGCTATATGTGAAAGTTGCTCTAACATATATACATAGTTTTAACAAAAAATATTGAGTTTGATTAAATGCGCATATTGCTACTATTAAGGACTTATTTGACCATAAAAAATATTTATTTGAAAATCAATGTTGGTCATGGAACTTCCAAATGCAACTTGAAATTGAAAAACAACTTATGACATGATTTTAGTTTCATCTTATAATTTCAAATAAAATGTTCTCTTCTCTCCTTCGTAAAAAGTATAACTAAACACAATTCTATTTTTAATTTCAAAAGATTCAAACAAAGTGAAAAATATTTAATTTTTATAAACAAACTCTACTTAATTTTCTTATATTCTCTTTCTAAAGATTATACATATTGAAATGTGATAGCCAACAACATTTAGGTATTTGAAATAATACGTTCCTGTCAATAATCTCATAATCTCGGGTTCATAAACCAACAAATGTGAATCTTGATTTTAAGTTTTGATAAAATTATGAAATTAAACATCACTTTTTAAAAATTTTACTAACTTTTGAAGTTTTACAAAGTAGATTTAGATTATCTAACTTGTCAGTAATTAATTAGTATGAGATGATTTAACATGCATTTGCTCTAGACCTTCACATTTTTTTACAACTATTGGCTCCCTGACCAAACTTTTCCTATTTTTGCATAATATAGCCGTCTAGTAAAATAATAATCGATAAATATATACTATGTTTTGTATATTAAAAGGTTTATATACAACTTTTGTATATAATAGTATATTTTGATAGAAAATCTTAGTTTTTAGCTATTCGGCCAAATATATAACTTTTCCTTCATTCATAAGGTAAGTGATATTATTGAAAATGAAAAATAATAATTCTTCATTGACATCTCAGTTTAATGGCTAAGACGTCTAAGTTTCACCTTCAATGCACATAGGTTAATAATGGACTGAAGTTTTCGGGCTTATTAAATGTTTTGGGCCACCTAGTATACAACATTGTTGGTCCAATTTTAAATGGAGGGATTCTCTCTAGGACTCAAAATTGATCCTAAAATAGATTTGAGGAATCTTAATAGCTTAGTTGGTTAGTTATCTGAACTCCACCTTGTTAGTAAGGGTTCGATGAATCACCCCACATTTCCCCTTCCCAACCCCCACCCCCAATTTTGTAAAAAAATAAAAATTAATCCTTAAATAGGTTAATTGTGATATTTTGTTCTTCAATAAAAAAAAAAGATTGATATTCATAATACAGACAGCTTTAAAGGAAAAAAAAAAATACTACTTAATAAAATAATATATAAATTTCCTCATAACTTATTCTTATACATATATTAGTTATATGAATTTTTAAATTGTTAACCAAAAATCGTATTAACTTTATACATAAATAATTTATTTCGTATCTACCTACCAAGCGTCGTACAAGTGAATAATTTGTTTTTTATCAAACAACCCCAAACTTTATAAGTGAAATATTTCTATGAATTCAATTTCCATATAAAGAATTAAACCTTTTGCATATATTCCATAAAATAAATTAAATTAGTGTTCTAAACCTAATTTACTTTGTCTTAGATACATATCCTAATTCAGTAAGGTAAAGGAAAATCATCCATTATATATATATATGAGGGTTATGTTATGTCCTAAAAAATCTTCATCACTTATTTTCACCATGGAGATAAAAAATAATAGTACTAAATTAGTATTGCTCATGTGGATTAAATCTGCTTCTTTTAATACAAGAAAGAATGGAAAATTCTATGTGAAAATGATCATGGATGAAAACTCAATACATCAAACACATCGATCTAAGAAAATCAGTTATTCCAACAATGTTATATGGCTATCAAATAAGTTCCACATAATTTCTCTTCGTTTCGAGGTGTTTAAGGCATAAGATGGTCACAACCTTTAGTATTGTAAGTTTTTAGCTCGGTGTTAGCTCTAACGTATGATACTTCATTCCTCTGAAAAAAGAAAGTCTCTCGGCGGAACCAGCATACTTTCACGAACCCCCTTTGATGGAAAATATTACATGGTTAATTTTTTTTTTTATGTATATATAGTAGATGTCAAACCCCCTTCGGTTAGTTAGTATGTTTACTTCTTCGTATTTTGAACTCCTTGTTTAAAATCCTAGCTCCGCCTACCCTCAGCACACTCACAGGGAAAGAGATTAACAAGAAGAAGCCATTCTGATGCATGGGATCAAAATCAGTCAATTTACAGTTAGCAAAAATGCTTTTCGACTTATTGCTGAGAAAGCCATTGCCAAAAACACTGGTGCATGAGGCTTAAGATCTATTCTGACTGAAGCCATGTTTGAGGTATTGCATA
The DNA here is from genome assembly GCA_029582245.1 of Solanum etuberosum. Classification (NCBI taxonomy): domain Eukaryota; kingdom Viridiplantae; phylum Streptophyta; class Magnoliopsida; order Solanales; family Solanaceae; genus Solanum; species Solanum etuberosum. The sequence goes on from JAJONR010008748.1 coordinate 18,105, forward strand.
ACACCACAATTTTTTGTATTTGGCGTTAATTCTGGAAGAGATTGACAAAATATCTCACCCATTTTACTTTTTATCACATTGAGGATTGAACAATTTTCAAATAGAAAATAATGGTCCCCAAAAAGATGAAGAGAAATTGATGAGTAAAACTTACCCGCACCGGGTGTATACACCAAGCCAATACATGTATGTATGTCATGTGTGTTTAAATTTATAGTTCATTTTACTTAATCATAATTAATTAGCATGTGTTTTACTTTATTAAATCACGTAATAATGTAATAGTGGAAATTGCATTAGTTTGATGTATAAAAGACAATAAAAAAACAAACAAAAGAAATCCTAATAATTAATAATCTTGGGATGAGATCCTAAAATGTTATAATTTAACGGCAAATTAATTCTGAACACCACCAATTGGATTTTATTTTAACAAATTTCAATGTGGTCGTCTTATATATGTTCACGAGGAATATGATTTTCTTCTTGTTGATAACTAGTAGTGTTCTTGAGTTGAGTCTCCAATTTATATGTTGCAACTCTTATAGTCTTATTAAAGAATTGGGAAAAAATTATGTGCCTTACACACCTCAAAACAAAAATATTTTGTTCTTTTTGAATGTTGAACGAGTAAAAACTTTAATATCGATCTGATATTATTAGAATATCTTATTTTCTTAGATGGTTGTTTTCACTTGCCGTGTTACAGAATCTTCACGTAGAATTTACCATTATTTTTGGTATTATAACAAACAAATTTTACCCAAAAAGTGGCCAAACTTTTGAGAGAAATAAGTGTGAGTAGTGGATTTTTTCATAACCTAAAATAAAGTTGATTTTCCCCGAAAGAATTTTCGCTGGTCAAACATTAATTATTGTTTTAAAAAAAAATTATTGATCAAATATAAACTGTTTCTCATCTTTCTTTTTTAAAAATCACTTTTAATAAAAAAAAAAATTCAATTGAGAGTCCAATTATCCCTCCGAAATCGGCTATCCATAAGGCTTTAATTTAGGGGTAACAAAACTAATCCTTAAAATCTAATCCACCTGATTTGTTTTTTTATTAAATTAATTTATTTTGATTCGTCAAATTTTATTTATATAAAATTGGACTCATTTTAGCAAAATATGTAGTTTAGATTGGCCTATGAAAATCATTTGTAAAAATAATTTTTATACTATATTATATATAATAATAATAATAATAATAAAAATTATTCTTTTATTTAATTCTGTTTGATAATATAATTAAATATTTCTCTTTTAGTCCAATGCCTTTAAATCTCGTCCATAAGGGAGACTGCACTCAGGAGATTAATAGGAGTAGTTTTTTATACAACTTTTACATATATTTATCCCATATTGTACTTTCATTTTATACAACTTTTACGATAATTAATTGGATAGGTTTAAGCATCTCAGTATTTCCATTCATTTTGAACCTAACAATTGAATTATTTAGGGCTTATAATCATCTAAACTATATATAATATAATCACTAAAGGTGATATTATTTTTTAAAAGCTCCAGAGTAAATTTTGGTGCACTTTGGCATATTATTCCAATGATTAAGGGTAAGCCTATTGATAAAATATTAGATTCAAATCTCAACGTATTACATTAATGACTAAGGCAAAATAATATGATTTTGATAAGAAAACATAAATCAAATTTTATATATACTAAATTTGGCAAATCAAAGTAAATCAAGCTAATAAATAAATAAATTAGGTGAATTATATTTTCAAAAAAAAAACAAACTGATTTTGTTAATTTAATCTCGAAATAAAATACAGAATTATCATATCCTATCCATAGAACTAGGAATCCTCTCTCTATTGAGTATTGACTTTGTTGATCAATGGGATATTTTCTCCGGGAAATCCTCATTATTTAAACATAATAAAATCATATGGAGTATATATATTAGATGTATCTAAGAATTAAATCACTTAAGTATTATTTTTCTTCCTTGCTTTGTAGCGTGGGTTATATAATTTTATTACTATCATGGAGAAAAACACACATGCTAGTGAAAGAATATTAATGTTGTTGACCGTAGAATTTGCTTCTTTTAATAAAAAAAAGAAGGGAGAATTCTACGTAAAAGTGTTCATCGAAGGAGAAGGTCCGATAAAACGCAAAGCCATCTAAAAATATCAAATATTCCAACAATGTTATATGGGGCACAACTAGGTGGGTAGTCACTATTGATCCAAAAGAAAGGGTAAATTCTCTTCGTTTCGAGGTGTATAAGGCACGTAAATTATTTTCCGATTCTTTAATAGGAATGACAACGTACAAATTGGAGACTCAACTAAAGAGTACTGAATTACGTTCAGAAGCAGAAAAATCTCTTATTCCCTGTGAGCATAATAAGAACACAAGTCTTAAGATCTGTAAAAATAAGGCATCAACGGGAGATTTGGATGTTAATGTGGTATTGAGGGAGAAAGTACCAATTAAAGACGGTGCTCAGGATTATTTTGTCTTCAAACAAGAAGATTTTAGGTTTCCCAAGCCCTAAAAAATTATAATTTTCTATTTCTTCTCAAACTTCTTTTAATTTTATGTCTTATTTATAAAAGATTTGAAAATATAATAGCTAGGATTTCTTCAAGTACTAGTCTTTTCATGATTAATTATTTAGGATTTCTTTTTTTCGTATGATAACATTCTTCATATTTGGTACTTATGATATTAGTATTGTGTTGCAAGCACTTGTATTTCATGTTAATTATTATGAATTTTTCAAAATCATATAAAAATTATGAAATGTGTTTCATGATTTACACGAAATTTGATGGGCCCCGAAATATAAAGTTAAAATGATGAATAGTGAGTCTATTCTTTAATTGTTGACTCTCTCGTGAGAGACCGATTTATATAAATATAAAGTTCACTGCGAATCAAGAAAATGTTCTATTCAAAAGTGTAATCTCTTCCATTAAACCTTTTTTTTTTCTTTCTATTTTTGTTCCCCCCCTCATATTTTTTACATTTTAAAATAATAATTCAGCTTTAAAGGGTATGTACTTTTTAATACGAAAATGGAGTATTCCTTTATTTCACTAACATAGAAGAAAGGAAGTTATAATGTTATATGCAAATTGCAAGGTTATAAGTTGCATTAAAAAAAATAGAGGTGTAGTTGACAATAATGGAATAGATATTTGACAAAAATAAGATTATATTTCGTTTTTCCTGAAAAAAATAGAAGTGTAGTTGACTTACATGTTTTCGTGAGTTAATTTGACTAATTTTCAAAGCTAAATTAAATTATATTTACTTGATATTGCACGTATTGTACGGATACATCTTAGTTAACAAATATAGATTTTATATGTAAACATTCAGTAAAACAATTTCGTTACTATGAACAATACCCTTTTATATACCTTAAATATGAGGTTAAAGATATATTACATGGGGTAAAAGACTTGAAAAAAATTAAAAAAAGTATAAAGTGTCTTGATTATACGTAAGCAAACACTAAATAAGTAATTTTGGGGAAATCATGCTTTCTGTGCAAGTAATTCTTTGCAGAATGGTATTGAATTCAGGCCATAATCCAAATGGTCCTTTGGATGTCCTAAATTGTATCCTCTACATAGTTCAAACGTCTACAGCTGAGTAGCATTTCACCATTGTCAAACATATATAGAGGTCTATTTAAAATAAAAAATGTCTCTCGTATGGTATACAATTGAATCCAAGATTCTTCGATACCATAGTCCTTCATTACCCATAACTTACAAGTAGTGTTCTCCGAATAATAAACACAAAGCATTCCTCTTAATACTGCAACTCCATATTTGACATCACGATGAGTGAATATTTTCCTCATTGGCTCTAGCAATTGTATCTCTCCGTACCGTCTCATTTGAAATACTAAATGAAACTATAAAAAGTTTTTTTCTTGGAAATTACCTACCCAATGAAATGCTCCATGTAGAAATGCTATAGGATCAATAAGAGTGTTATGCAATATCGGTAATAAGTCTCGTCTACAATAAGTTATTTTTCTCCATAATCCACTTTTTAGTGGTAGAATTTCCATGTTAGGACAGTTAGACTTAAGGATCTTGTATTCATCGCTAATTGTGTCATATCCGAATCCATAAGTAAGAAATGTAGTCGGTCTTTCTAAATGTGGAACTCGTATTGATTCTCTTGTGGAAGGGTTCCAAATCAAAAGGTCTTCAGCAATTGATAGAAGAACCAACCCATTGCAAGAAGAATACACTTTGTACTCAATTGCCGGTTCATAGTTTGAAGGACAAACAAGTTTTTCTACATCGTCCTCAACTAGTTGAACCGATGATAAACGAGAAGAATATAAATTAAATATATTAGGTGTATCCATGCACCATTGGCCAACAAGAAGCTTTTCAGAATTATGACTTTTGATATTTCATGTTAAAGTAAGGGTCAGAGATTAACGTGTTCCAAAATTTTGAAATACATTTAAATCGAAGAAGTGACTGTACGGGTAACCTGCTCGTAGTAATTTCATCTGCTAAGTGAATTCTTATTGCGTGATGATGCCGTTTTCTTTTCTTTGATTGCTTGATCACAAAGCTTTCCTCTTTGCAGGTTTGAACAGCTTTCTTCTCATCAAAACTTCGAGTCATCGTTGGAGCTTCGAGATTGGGGGTTTCAAATTTCTCTCTCGATCTGGATTTTCTAGGGTTTCTCTTCACTTTATACCTTTGAGGGCTGCTTATGGGAAAGGGAGATGACAAAAGTGTTAGGTTCCCTTGAGAAAAATCGATAGGAGTATTAATTAACCTACATTTTATTAAGTATTATTTAATACAAAATTAACCGCTTTAAATTTTTTTTTGTCAAATAATATTCTAAAATTAGTAATTTTTTTTTATTTCTTCTTAAAAATAAACTATTTAATTACATAAACATTTCTATCATAGATATTAATCCACTCTATAGATCTAAATAATTATATACGGTCTCACTAATTAATGATTTTATATACGGATTTCAAGTCAAATATATATCCTACTTATTTAGAGTTCAAGTCAGATACATGTATCAAATATATTAAAAACATGAACCAGATATATTTTGAAATACAGATACACACGAAGAAAGACAAGCAAAATTATCAACATATATCTTCTGATACTAAATACATTCTAAATACATGCTAATCATATTGTGATATAATGTATTTGAAATAATTACATCTAATTTGACCTATAATTCATATAAGATGAAGTAAATGTGGTAAAAAAAATATAATATCAAAAACTAAAGTGTGAGCATATTTTTGAGCTAGTGAGATTTATGTTTCCAATTGATAACCCCATACCTCCTACAATCAGAAAAAATTAGGCCAAAATGTATGGGGCTGGACGTAGACAAAACATATAAAGCCCAAACTCTTAACCAAATTTCTGCCTTAATTCTTTTAAACCCCCGTCCCCAATCTTACTCCGTCGACGGCGAAATCCTCGCATTTCCGGCAATAGAACGGTATGTTTGTGTTATACGCTACTCCTTTCATTTCTCAATCTATAATTTCTCCCCTAAATAATTTTCCACTCATATTAATGTTTCTAATTCAAAATCTTAGTTAGGTATTCTTGAATCTTGATAGTGAAAATGCTAAATTATTTTACTGCGGAAAATTCGTATAAAGAGTTAAGAATAAACAAAAGCTGTGAAATAAAGAGCAGGGTGTGAAATTTAGGTATTCTTGATAATGAAAATATTCGTATAAAGAGTTAAAAGATTCGTAGTTTATGATCTTTGATAGAACACTAATATCACTTGAAAGATTATATATACACGGAAATTGAAGATTATGACCTTGATAGAACATTAATATAATTTGAAAGATTATATATACCGCAATTGAAGAGGAAAAATGCTTATAATTCACCTTGAATTTAGATGTGCAAATGTATTACGATTTTTCTTATGTTACTTTGCTATTTCCTGGTGGGGGGTTTGAGTTAGTCGGAGAATATTTCATATGTCGCGATTGGAAGTTGGTATTCTGCTTCTTTATGGGTTGTTCATTTGTGTTGGGTGTGTGTCTCATGGATTTTTCAAATTGTCACAATGAGAATTGATCTCTTTGTGTTATCAGGGAAAGGAAGATACTTTATTTTTTGCTTTTACATTTATTAGCAAAATCCATTTTACTTATTCTCCAAATATTTAAGAATCTGGACTTCATATATTTTCTACTTCACTTGTGCTAATGAGAAAACAATCAAACATCATAACGTGTAAGATTTATATTCTGTTTTACTTAAATGGGTGAATCTCTTGGTTGAGTTTGCTTTAATCATCTTGTTGCAGGTGTGCAGTTTGTCTTACTTTTGGATTCCCCAAACTTTAATGCAATTCATTTTGTGATTCAGGTAGTTGGTTGAGTCAAGAGGAGACAAAAGATGCCGCTTTATGATTGTATGCTTTTACTGAAACCGCATGTAAAGAAGGAGGCTCTGATGGACCTTGTTGCAAAGGTTGGGAAGCATGTTTATAGAAAAAATGGTGTGCTTACAGATTTAAAGTCGTTTGGTACTGTTCAATTGGATTTGACCTTTTGGGTGAAGATGATGCTAAGGCTGACCTAAGCAAGTTCAGGAGCAACATATATGAAATTGAGGCAGAAGAAGATGATGATGATGATGATGAATATAATGTCGATGAATCTGAGAAGAAGTCGGTCTAGAAAACTTATGACTTTCACTACAAGCTGCTGATTAGAGGCCACCATAACCCAAACCAGAGGAAGATAAAAAAGACTACAAGAAAACCTACAAGCTTATCCCAGGCTTAAACTAATACTAGTAGATCAGTAGAAATTTATAAATTTCTGGCACTGGGACTCAGCTATGACTCCATTTTTAGTCACCAGTCAGTATGTTTTTCTAATCTTGATTATATTTTCTTGATATTTGATATTGGAGTGTGTTTTCTTCTGTAAATATGAGTAAGTTTTACAAATGATTAACCCTCTTATGGGTTGTGCTAATCAGAGACTAAATTGTTTTGTCTCGCTCTAAATTTTTGCTTTCAATCCTAATCAGTCAGAAACTATTCGGATTCAATATCCAGATTTTTATCAAAAGAGAGAGAAATCAAAGGTTGGTTTGGCAAAACATGTTATAACTCAAATTGCAGCTGAATGTTATCAGCTACAAGCCCATTGTTAATGTGAATTAAGCTTAGCTAGATCGATGAAATCAGCAGTGCAGGTCCATTTTATACAATTAACTGAAGCCAAAACGGAAAGCAGTCTCTTCTTGGCTACTAAAGTTTTGTGACAGATGAAATGATGGTAGAAGCACATAATCAACAACCAATCTATGTATAACGTAGGTATTTTACACTCTCTTTATGTTCAGTAGATCAAATTAGGACTCCTGTACAAATCTACATTCGCAATTACAATCAGAATCTCTCCGGTGATCAACACCCAAGAGAACAAACAAACTAAGAAATACTCAAACTCACTAACAGTTAAAAATCAGAACACCATGAGTAATGGAGCTCGAAGCCAGCCATCAGCGAGTGTTTCCAACTCAAATGTTGGACCTGACATTTTTACAAGATTGAAGATATCAAGCTACGCGTGAAGCTATAAGTTCTAGATGGTCTAGGTGAAAAATCAAGACCAAACATCTCTTTAGGAGCTTGTCCTGGCTTCATCAATCCGGTTAATTTTGCTACCAGGTAAGCACTATCTGCAATGTGGTTCATATCATCTGTCTTGTTCCACAAACGCTGAACCAACTGGAACCTCCTATGTTTGCTGTTAATCCGAATGCCCCATTTAAGGTACAGGCTTTCTCGTTCTTCTTCTGTTAGCTTCCTCAGCATTTGCTTGCGCAGCATTCGTCTCTCTTGACGAAGGTCTTTCATGCTGTTTCACAAATCAAACAAGTTGTCAATCCGTTCAAATTTCATTTGCATAGTTATCTATCATCTTTTGCTTTTACATTTAACATGTCAAGTACAAGACTGGTCTGTTAAATGCAAAAACTTAACCTTTTTATCATTCTTTAGGTACGAAGACAGTGCACATGTATACGACTGTGTGATGTAAACATACGCCGGATGTTAGTCAAATTACCTTTGTGCAAGGGACAAAGTCCTGCCATTGACCTCTGTTTTCTCTCCATGCGAATATGTGTCGTTGAGGAAGGTCAGTCTTCTGATCTCTACCTCCAGATATACAGCATCCTTAGCATCACCTTGGAAAAGAAGGAAGAAATATGTTCTGTGTACGAGGGAAATGTTGCAAACGTTCCAAAGTTCAATAATCTCTTTCTGGAGCATCTTGAACTCCGAGGGCCAGCTGCGAAGACTTTTCAAATCATCTTCTATTGGGTCCAACCCGACATCTTTGACACACTTTGATGGTCTATCAAGCTCTAGTTCAGCCTCCTTAACCAGTAACATACAAACACATATTAGTCATAAATTAAGGAAATGTAAGTTTTCTTGATTCTATTTAAACAGTGGACATAAACCCAAGGAATGTAATCCGACTGTCGATTACAGGTTTTATCTATATTTTTTCAGGTCACACATAAACTTTTCATTCCATGAACATCAACCATGAAAGAAGGGCGTTCCTCTAAAAATCTCAGGACTAGAAGAATCACCCATCCAAAAAATGAAGCATATAAATTTCATCATCATGAACAGATAAGAGATTGGAGATATATGGGAAGATGATTAAGAAGACAGGTAGAGAGAAGAAAAGATAATACTCACAGGACACTCTTTGACCTCCTTTTCATATTGAAGCTCATCTGTATCGTCCGTCCTTGCATCACTTGCATCATCTACATCATTGACACTCTCATTATCTGTATCTTCCCCTTTTGACACTTCATTGACATCAGTCTCGCCATAAAAGGTGGAACTTTTCTCTTGAGAGTCCTTCACATCGGAGGTAAAGTTCGGGGGAGAAATTTTGATTTCCCAACACTCAGGTGTTGCGTTGAAATTTCTTTCTGACCGAGATGGTGGAGTATTTTCATTTTTGTTGAGTTCCTTAAGACATGGAGAATATAGATCATCCATTAGGCTAGCTTTACAGCTCCTGCTTCTACTTAATTTCAAGATGCTTGAGCCTGGTGAACCGTCGAGGAGCTCATATGTTGAGGATAAATTTGCTGGAGAAGGAGGCTCAAATGTATGCACACAGTTCAACTCTTTCTCTTCCTTCAATGGCAGTGGTACTGACTCTCTACTGTCTGCAAACTTTGGTGATTCAAGGGTTTGAGAATCCTTTGAGAGAAGTGACAATGGTTCTTCACTAGGTTTCTTTTCTTCCTTAAAAGATGAGAAGGCCACAAATTCTTCGTCTTCTTTACAGGGCAACAATGTGACTTCTCCGTTTTCCTTGAGTAAAGGTGGTGCTGATCGTGCATAGTCGTCTGCTGGAGGTGACACTGTTCCCTTATCTGCTTTGTTTTCATTTTCTGCTGTCATTTCAGCTGGAAATTTACTTCTTTCTTCAGGAGATGGAAATTTGGATTCTTGTTTTACTTTCGTACTTGATTCCTTGGTTTCAATGCAATGAACTTCCTTGTATAGGTCTTCTGAATTAGTTCCATTACTTTGTTTTTCAATCTCATCCCATCCTTCACATGAATCACTTTCGCTATAATTTGAACTGTGGCCGGCTAACAACCTTGGAGATGAACTGCTATGGAGAAAGTTCTTTTCAAACTCTGGCACGCGTATAATTTGTTCCTCGGAACTACTCCTGCTATGTCCATCTGAACATGTTCTAATATCAGCATCTATAGATGGAGTGTATGACAAAATGGACACTTGCATTGGGCTTCGATAATCTGGTGATCTCCGCACACGCAGATTTGGGTAGTTTCCTAAACCAACCTGTAACATAATAATGTGCCTTTTAGCATTAGGAAGCAATTATATAGACAGAAAATAACAGTCTAAGTAGCATATATACCTGCATCAATAAACCTGCATCGTCTCCAAGCAGCTGTCGCATATCTCTAACTTGAGTCTGAGCAATGTCACGCTGCATAGTCAAGTCCTTTATCTCCTTCTCCATCTACAAAGAGATGGCAAAATGATCAAGGGTCCAAGGTGTCAACCCGGTACAATTGAAAAATAGCCAGGTGAAATTTTCCAAGAAACTAGATTATCAGTCCAAGATGTAGTACCTGTTCTATTTGCTTGTTCTTCTCTCGCAGCAATGCTTCATAATCTGAAGGAAATAGAGAAGTTCTAGGACTCCTTAACTCGTTCTCCAATCTCGTCAACTCCCTCTGCAAATGCTTCACTAACACTTTATCTGACACAACTACATTCACTTGGGCAGTAGTAGTTACTTCCTTGGCACAACTTGCAAACAGAAGAGTATTCCTTGATTGCTCAACATGACTTCGTGCAGGGCTCATTGTGCAGATGATGGCAGTTCTACCGTTGCCACCCAATGAAGGTTGCAGTATCCTAGTTAACTTTGAATCTCGGAAAGGAATGTGGCCGTTTCTACCCTTGCTGTATTAAATTATACAACAACTAGCATTAGTGACAATTTCGATTTCCTGCTATATTAGAAGTGATCTAGAGATGTTTATGTTTATATCAGTAAGCATTTTGGATTTACTAGGTCATTTTGGAGAAAATAAAGTTGATGAAAAGGCAATGTAAGAGGACGTGAACTCTTACAATGACCCTATTGCACTAGATTAGAAGGGAGGCAAGAAATATAAACGACCTTAGCTTGCGTATAACAGTGCCCAAAGTCAGCAAACTGCGATTTATGTGACAGCCTTCTTTCAGCCTTGTGCCAGCTGACAATGATTGAGATGCACGCTCACTTCCAGCTAAATCGACAAAATTCTGTGTTACATCGAGAAAAACAAGCTCTTATTAGCATGATGATTACTGAGACCATGCTAAATATCAACTATCTCCCCAGACATATTTTCATACCACAGTAGCTGAAAGAGAACTGGAATTGTCCCTGCCTAAATACTCCCGTGCAGAACTTTCAATTGTCTGCAATAAGTTATGTGTCAAAACTGTAATCTTCTAAAAGCAAATACTGGCTTGTTAACCAAATGCACACGACTAATATTAAGTTATTTTACCAGTCTGATAATTTGATGAGATCTGGAGCTGGTCTCATTGAGCGCGGTCTCCCCTATCTGTCTCTGAGCTGCAAAAGTTCAAGCAATATCAATCAACTACTCCTCAGTATCTACATTCCACAATTCTCAGGCAAAATTTCATTCCAGCACTAAATAAATTCAAAATCACAAATGCCTTGTCGAAGCCAAAGCTAATTTTTCGTCTCTTACCTTCACAAATAGAAAGGAGCTGAATGACATGGTTCCAATCCCTCAATGTTTCCTCTGTGAGCTTCTCAACAATTGTCCCTCTCTGTCAAAATTGCTTTAATGAGATTTCAAAGAGGAAAAAAAATCTAAAAAAATTTGTTGATTCGGAGAGAAGGACTAACCTCGGGGTCATCTAGAAGTCTAAGAAGAGTGCTATCAGCACTAAGGAGATCTCTTACAGATTCATTGTAAATCTCCATAGCAGAAAACTTCAAAATAAAGTCTCTCTCCGAATGCTACAAGTAGTAATACAACTAGACACTCAGTAAGCAAAGCGAAAAGCCTTGGATAATAAGAAATGCAGACAATATAAACAAGTGATTACCTTCTGAATGTAGTCATATATATCAGCTATAGCATATTCAGTTATACCAGTCATAGTATACGTCTTTCCACTGCTCGTTTGGCCATACGCGAATACGCTTGCTAGGAAATACATAAATGGTTTTAGATCAATAATACAGGACATGTACTTCTCTACTTAGATATTCAAAGAACTATAAGATCGATGGAAATACTGAACAATTCAGACACAAATACCCGGACAACTGAGCTCCTGTTTGACCATAGATTTTGAAGTTGAAAATTGAAATTTTAATATCTAGTAAAAGTTTTCAAAATCTACGGCCAAACGCTAGCTAAAGAAATGGAAAGTTATTTAATTTTCTTACTCACAATTGAATCCACTAAGGACAGAAAGAGCAACATCTTTAGCAGCTTCTTCATACACCTGTCTTGTGGAGCAATTAGTCCTAAATACCCTGTCTGCAAGCAAAATCATATCCCAAAAACAGAACAATGTCAAACACATAATTTTTAATATCCAATTATGGTTAAACATGACTTATTGAGGCTGCTAAAACCTTTCTTTCCTGAATTAGCACAAAATTAGAATTACAATAAGGAAAATAAACTTCAAACTCCTTAACTAACAGTTAGTCCAAATAAAGTAAAAACAGATTTACCCAAAATGGTCCAAGCAGAAATGCAAATTACAAAACTTTCTATGAAGAAATAAACAATGAATTTCCTGATTAACTTACCAAATGTATAAGCAGAGGGATACATAGAGCGTTCAGACACAGAAAGATTAACATTTTTGTAAATAATTGTAGTGTCATTAATACACTCCCAATCTGAAGCATCATTTCTTAAAATTTCTTTATCATTCAAAGGCCTCAGACGCACCGACACCAAAATTCTTTCTTCTCGGCCACTAGCCTCCTTCACCACCTCATCAACAGTCGCCATTGTACCCATAATTGCCTCAAGTTTATGCATAAAATGTCAAAGAAATTAGCAAAATATATATCTCATTTTATTTTATTTTGTTTCTTCAAAGAGAAGTAAAGTTTAGTAGTAAGCATATTATAATTGAATGAATGATCATTTTGTGTGAGTCAATGGAATGGAAGTTGAATGAATGATAGGGAGTATATAAGTGTATTTTGTCTCATGCATTTATGTGCTAAATTTTAGACTTTATAAATATTGTTTGGATGTTTATGGTCCCCATTTACAGTCTGTCAGTCTCTGTCTTGATTCTTATCAATGTGTTCCTTTAACCTTTGGTTTTCACAACAAAACCAAAGATTAGGTTCACAAGCTCATCCATTAATATTAAAATATACTTATAATAGAATAGGAGTAATTTTACATTTTATAACAACATTTTGATTGAACAAAAAAATATTTTTTAAGAAAGTGTATTAATTTGATTGTGCATATATTTAATAAATAAAGGGAGATGTTGAAAGTTTGATGTGTCTGAATTTATCACATAAAATATTGAAATTTGAAAAACTTATGTACTAGGTATAAAAAAAATACTACTCTTTTTGAAATATATATTAGAAAGAAGTAAATTGAGAACGAAGAAATAGAAATAAAGGGAATATGAATATTTATTTATTTACTACTAATATTTTTCTTTTGTTATTATTTTTGTTTGTTTGTTACTTACTTATTTTATTTACACATTGGAAAAGGTGGAATTTTTCCTCAGTCAGGGGGTCATTTTCAGAAAAAGTTGATTTGATAGTTTTAATAAAAAATAAACACCGGCCATTTGACAAAATCTCTGTTTAGTTTCTTTGGAATATAAATTTCAAGAATAAAGAGACAGAATTTTAAAAACTATTTGAATAAAAGTAGAAATTAGATCCAAATTCTTTTTTTTTTTAATATTTAGTTGTGTACGATTTTTTTCTTTTCTAATTTGATTGCAAACTTAACAACCACATCCAACAACAGCTTAACTAATTTAATGACATTATTATCTTTCACTAAACATCAACTAAATAGTTGGTTAATTGTTGTTATACTTGTTAGATCTTATTGTAACAGTTTACCAAAAAATGATTAAATTAAATTTCTTCCATTTTAATTAAATTACTTTTCGCCCTGACTCAATCAATTCGGTAAACTGACCATTTCATTAGATAAGAATTGTCTCTAAATTAAAATTAATGGCTAAATTATTTTACTAGTTTGAATTTGAATTGAAGAAATAAATTAATGAAGTAGTTTTTTTTTTCTTGTTTGAATTTGAATTAAAGAAAGATAGGGTTACATTAAAGATGAACAGTCTTTATCAGCATAAACGTCAACTTTTGGTTAGTTGTAGAAGCAATGCCAAGCAAAAATATAATATGGACTACAAAAAGGAATTCTAAAAATACAAAAATATTTATCATATTACAATAGTACGCTACCATTAATTTATGTTTCGATATTATTTTATTTTTAATATTTGTACTCTCAATATTTTTTTTCTTCAATATTTGCATCATAATTTTTTTTAACTTGCAATTCTTTCAAATTGTTTTCTTGAATAGTGAGTGTCTATCAGAAATAACTTTTATATTCTATAAAGATAGGGATAAAATCTACCTATACGACACACCACACTCTCCCAAACCTCTTTATGAAACTATATTAAACCTCTTTATGAAACTATATTATTATTATTATTATATATAACATTTTATAAATTTATAGGGTTTTCGAAATAGATTTTAAATAAAAGAATTGTGGGGCTTTGACTTGGAGCTTAAAGGCACGCTTCATATGTTTATTCTTCTAAGTCTATCACATCTTGCGTTTTTTCTCGTGCACTAGATTCGTGAATGACAAGTAACTGAGTAAGGCTTGTTTCTTAAACATATTTGTCAATTTTGGACATTTATTTAATATATAAAAATATTTTACAGGTCAGATAAAAGGTTTTTGTTTAAATGCTATAATATTTTTTATTTTTCACTTAAAAAATCAGGTGTTATATTATTAAAGAGTAGCTCAATATAGAGTTAATATCTTAAAATGTCACTCAACTTAGAGAATTTATCTAGTAAAGTCATTAAACTTTGTTTTGTATCAATAAGTGTATTTATATCAATAAAATCACTCAACTAAATTTATCATTAAATTACCTTTTATAACATGTAAACATAAACTCCACAATAAATAAATTTTAAAAACTCATTAAAAAGAATTAAGGAGAAACTTAATTAGTTAAACAAATACTCTTATGATATTACATTACAATAAACAAATTCACGACGAAAACTCGAAGGTCACAAAATTTAACTTTATTTTTCCACTTCTGTCTACGAATTTATTTTCAGAAAGTTGTGAGGATTTGGTTTTAAAAAATTATGCTCTGTTTACGGCGAATTTCAGAATGCATCGCATTGGTGAGTATTTTCCAAAAGAAAAAAGAGTATTGAACTTCTATTTTGTTTCGTTTTTAATGTTTTTTCTTTGTGGAACACTTTAATTTCATGGAAAATGATAGGTACTTAACTTTTTCGCTAGAAATGATAATGGTAGAGCAGGAAATTTCATATGATATTATTGTATATTTATTTATTGTAATGCCATAAGAGTATTTATTTCACTAAATAAATTTGTCCATAAAATTTCTTAATGAGTTTTATCTACTTATGGGATTTATGTTTTATGGTATAAAAATAATTTATAATTTTATCAAACTTAGTTGATTGATTTTATTGATACAAATGCATAAGTTGAGTGATTTTATTGATATAAAATAAAGTTCAATGACTCTGTTAGATAAATTCTCAAAGTTGAATGATCTTTTGAGATATTAACTCCTCAATATATCACTTTTGGTTTGAACAATCTTTTGTGTCGCAACAAAAATTAAGTTAAGTAACTTTTGAGTGAAATAACAAAAAAAAAATATTTTTGATAAAAAAGACGGTTTTGTTGCTCGATAGTTATAAAGTGGATTGAGAATAATTATGAGATCTCAAGTTTAAATTCATAAAAACATAACTAAATAATTTCTTTTCATTGATTCTAATTTCGATATTGATTCTAATTTCGATGGACAAAGTTATCTGGCTTTCTGTAACTTTTTTTCTCGAGTGGGCAATAAATTATCTTGTGCTTACATATTGCATTGATATTTTATAGTATTCATTTTCATAAAAAAGCATGGGACACCACCAATATACTACAAGTCAACAAATAAAAGACAGGCAGTTTAGGTGCTTAATTAGAAGCTAAAAAATCATTTTCACTTTTTATGTTGGGCCCAAATAAATTAATGCAATATTTTCACCTAACCAAGAGAAAAATATACTACTAATATATGAAGACAATAAATGGTGGCAGGTGAAGAAGATCCCTGTTAAGTCCAACCCTGTGGAGCCAAATCACTCACAATCTGTTACACTATTAATTCTTATCATTACGTACTAAGTAACATATTTATGCCTTAATTTAAAATTTGAGCCTTTCCAAATTCTTCCTGTCATTATTCCATAGCAGAGGAATTAAATGCTATTATTCCAAAGCAGCCAAACGCTTAATCATTTGTATTTAATTAACTTAAAAATATATAGTGACAACATAATCTACGAGTATATTTTACTTTATCTATCTCAATTTATGTTATATTTTTCTTTTTAATTAGGTTAAAAACGTATCTTGATAACTCTATGAAGAGCCCCCACCCTAGGCCTTCACGGAATAACAATGCTTTCATTTTTCTGTACGTTTCTTTAATGATACATATTTGATGATATTTTTTCTTAAGTCGCAGTTATGTCTTGCATTTTCTGTTGTATCAAGGTACATATTATTGATCTTTTTTTCTTCATAATTACGACTTTTACTAGTACAATAATATTGTCTAGTAATGATCAAACTATTTAATGGATTAAATTTTGTTTGACTTATCTACTATTCATTGCATGTGGTCGGAGAACTTTCAGTATATAAATTAAAATTTAAACTTGAATTATTATTATATCAACCTAAATATGATTCTCCTATTCCAATATTGCCATATTCTGTTCGTCCAATAATGGATGTTTTGATAGAGGCCGATTCCATATATAATTATTTACCTCTCTGATTATCATAAGTTGGGGGGAATATATAGATATATTTCCTCCATTTTAAAAATAGTTGTTATATTGTGTTTTTCAAGAGATAATTTTATTAATTTTAAAAATTAAATTAAATTAGATTCATTTAATATTTTTAAAAATTAAAATTTAAATATTATATAACAAGTACTATAAATTATAATTTTTTCACATCAATATAATGAAAATATATATTTTAAAATATTAATCAAAGCTCATATTATATGATACTTAAAAACAGAATTACACAAAAGGTTTCGAGTGCGAGTCCCTCTAGGTACAGCGTCGTCTTTGTTAGAGACCACTATATTCTTCAATGTGGAACATTTCGATGCAAATTCAGATATAATCGAACTCCAATGTAAATATCGGACACCTATTATTGAAAGAAAAAAAGGACACGAGTAGAAAAGTAAAGCTTGTAGAGTATGTAGGGATGATGGGACCTATTTGACTAAGGGGAAAAAATAAAAATTAGAAGGCATGTGCTATGAAAAGAGAAGTTTTATCATTTCCTTGCTTACTCTTCATTATTATGCAGCTCAGATGAATCAATGAAGAAAGGACCATTCACATGCATGTGCCACTTCTCATTATTTCTAGCTTTTATCTATTACCTGTCGCTACTTTATTTTTATTTTTCTAAAAATAAAAAATGAAGTTGGTTTTCTCTTTCTCCTACTTTTAATTTTCAATTGAATATATATTCAGTAAACTAATGGTCCTTTATCATTCCAACAATTTACAGGACATTAAAATATATACGCACTTATTTATAATTTGTTTGTATTCCTCTCTTCCCAATCAGTGTGAGGCACGGTTTTCTTTAAGGAAATTTTTAAAAAAAGTGGTCTATTGTGTTAGGGAATATAAGTATAATTTTTTGACGAAAGGAAAAGCTAGGTTGAAACAAGTAGAGACGAGGAACTCGATTTAAAATTCGTCTTTTTTTCCCTTCTAATCTTTGATAATTTCTTTAGCAAGATCAATTAAACGTATATATGATTTGTGTCTACAATTTACAGAAATACAATAATGTCTTTTAGGTTCATGCATGAATTCAGAAAAGACAGGAGAGGTGGACCAAAAATGCACAAGTCAAAATAAAGACCAAGAAAACAAAAGGGTTTATGGAACCAAAGCCACTAAATCTAATGACAAACATGTGGTGTGAAGGTGTTTTCTTAGTGTTAGGAGATTTTGGGGCATCAATATTAGATTTGAGTCCCACCTTATAATCTTTTTTACTTTGCACTTTGTTATATTTTAGGGGGCCTGTGAATTATGTTCTAAAAAGTATACCATATGCTATGTTGGGTACTTGTGTACCCCATCAGAAAGTTTAGTTCTAGACCTTTAGTGCATAAAACCGTTGAGTTTTTGGACTAATAAGACATCTCTATATATTATTAATAACTTGAACGCATTCTTTCTATGTCCAAAGAAAAGAACAAATAAACACAAAAACAAAAGTTACAATTTTAACATAAGTTTTCAGTTAAGTATTTCATATTTGTGGTTTTATATTTTTCCAAGTACACTTTTGACAAAGCTGCGACGATATTTCATAAGCTTCACCTTTGTGTTGTATTTAATTCAAATGGAAGACAGTTTGTCAACTTTAGCTTTACTGGATCTTGAAGATTGCATCTTTTCAAGAAACATGTGATTACCTTTTCTTTTATTGTTTTTTTTTTTAAATTTCAAACTCTTCTAATTAAACTTATATTTGGTGACATCATAAATAATTTACTGCCTCCAAGAACAGTGCTAAAGTCAAATTTCCAGAGTTCACATGGTTTTCACTTTCGACAATTCAGGCAAAGAGACATGCTTTATTCTTCTTTACTTATAAACTCTTACATGTATGGGATAAGATCCATGTGGCTGTAATATTTTTGGACCAAAGCAACAAGTACAGGACAAAGCTTCTTTCTACACTCGGGCTAAGCTGAAATGCTTAAATTTTTTTAACCAAACTGAACTACTGGCTAATATACGATTCATTGTTCTACACTTACAAGTAGTTATGTTGCAATTGGAGGACGAATTAGAAGAGTTTGTCATGGGGCCATGAGTCCTTCAATAGTGTAAGTTAGAGATTCTGCCCAATCAGATTTGAGCAGCAGTGTCTGCAGGGTGTGCATAACATCATAATCAGGATCAAGCTTCCTTTGCCAGCCCTACAAGGCAATAAACATATCATAAAAAGAAGAAAAATCTTAAACCAGATTATTGAACACTACTCAGCAGACTGATTATAGTACTTGTCAGTAAGTACTTTCGACATGTTTGAATATAGAAATGCAGGTTAATCAATTCCAAGTCTTACTCATGAACGCCACGTTTGCTGAAAAAGGAAGATTACCTCGAGGACTAAAGTGGTCACCATAACAGTGCAGACATTGCCGTCTATGTTCACTCTGTGATGCCGAACTTTCTCAAGGAGTTGTTCAATGCAATCAGCGGGGTGGACCAAATCACCTTCTGGAGTTCCCCAAAAATCAAATGACTCCTTAACTTCCTGTAGGACGTCAGAAAAGAACTAAGGCATATATCCATCACCTCCAGTTATGAGAAAAAATTAAGCAGTCTTTTAGCATAAAGATATCACGTAAAATAATGGGACCAACTCTCCATGCCATAGACATTAGTTGTAACTTGTACCCACAGAAAGATGACCAATAAGAATATCATGAGCAAGAATGTGTAGAAATATTGAACAACTTGAATAATGTAGAATCTGATTATATACAATCTCATTAATAGCCAACGAGCTAGTATTTTGATCAATATAAGGAACTATTTTTCTTTTTAAACTTTTTGTCCAGTGGTGGCGGATAGGAGGAGCGGAGGAGACTGGGGAAAGAATATAATAGTCCCTCCATCCTACTTTTTGTTTGATCTACTTCCCATTATAGAATGCCCTGAAAATTTTTAACTCCTTTGAATGGAAAATTACATCTTCAAAATGTCAAAAACATATGATGCAATATTTTCATATTCTTTTTTCCATCTTCTCACAATCTATATTCACAATTTAAGAAACAGAACACTCAAGCCTTTTTTCCAAACCTCCCAAGAAGTCAGCCTGACAGAAACAGAACACTCAAGCCCTGTTTCTGTGGGTAGAAGGATAGTTGACTAATGGATTTCAAGTTACTAGTTCACTAGTTTAATGAGGATAACTAGCAAGCCCTATAGGTTGTTCTTACAACATATGATGTCCATTTTTTAATAAAAATAACCGTTGTGTCTGGGCCAGCTTGTGAGCACCTCGACTAATTCTATGGGACAACTGCCACCTCCCACCACCAACATGCAAAGGGTAACTCTGTCCACCAAGGCTAGAACAGGTGGAAAGAAATCACCTAGTGTTTTTCTCTCATCTGGGATTTGAACCTGAGACCTCATGGTAGATTTCCAATTTTTTTCTTTGCACAAGTAAAATTTAGTGAAAAAAATTCAAGGGATCAAAAAATGTTAGCTCTTTTGGCGAAGATAATTAAGAACAGCCAAAGCAAGTTTTGAAACAATCCATTTAAGATGCATGGAACTAAACCTTAATGAAGGCTTCTGGATTAGGGCAATTCTGTTTCTTTGACAATTGCAGAGTGCACTCTGCTACAGTCTGGCCATCTCGACGAGCAATTGCCTTAAAGAACTCCAATAATATTATCCGATCATTGTTAGTAAGTTCAGCGGTCATGCCTACATCAAGGAAAACAACATGAGGCTTTGATTTGAAGATTCGTTTCCGAGATGACTTGCTTTGGGTTACCCGAACAAGGATATTTCCAGGATGCATGTCAGCATGAATAAAGTTATCCACCTGAAATGGGAAAAGGAGTATTATATGAGAAGTGAAAAAAAAAAGAAGACTAAAGAGCAAATAAAAAATAGTGATTTCAATACACAACATAGAGAATTAGATTGTTCTAATCCATCTAAAATAGTGATTTCAATACATAACATAGAGAATTAGATTGTTCTAATTGATCCAAACACTTTTTGGACTCCGTAATCTCCTCTCCGATGCCATCCCCTCTTCAACATCACAAGTTCTAGACATTATTTAAATAGACTACATAAAAAGAAAGAAAGCATCCAAGCAAATGTCATAGGTGACTTCTTTTCATTCCTTCTATATAGTTATAACACTACGAACGGTAGCAGTAAAAACGGTCGTAAAGAAAAAGTCTTGATAATGCCAAAACAATGCATTTGAATATTTTAGTATTATCACAACTCACTGTTTTAACTTCAATAAGAGTACAGTTTCTGGACAGTATTCAAGGCCAATATATCACCAATTACTCAGAAAAGCAACAAAATATCCAAGACTATGTTTTAACAAGGGAAAAGAAAAAAAAATACAGCATCTAACAGTTTCTTTTTAAGGGAGTAAGGACGAATAAGCAATTACAGAAAAACAAATTCATACTAAAACACTAACCAAAAGAAGAAACAAGAACTTCCATGTAGCCCAACATTGGCCAAATAACACTAGGCATAACTAAAGTTTTTATGGAATACATACTCCACATTTTTGTTCAAATCTTGCACCAACACATTTGCTTTTATAGCTTGAGAGGGAACAACAACATCTAATAAGTGTCAGTTTTGTATTGCACTAGACCTTTTTATTCCATTAAGGGAAAAAGGACAAATATACCCCCAAACTAACGTGAATGGTATGCAGATACCCTCCGTCATACTTTTGGGACATTGGTGCCCCTGCCGTCCAAAAACTAGAGCATATATGCCCTTCACTCTAACGGAAGACTAAATAGGGACACG
>JAJONR010008749.1:0-15674 GCA_029582245.1 Solanum etuberosum
ATTGAAGAAGATGTTGCGGCAGTCAGCATCAATGAAATAAATAATTTAATTTCTCAAAATAATTATTTGGGTCTTTATGTTAAAGTTTTGGGAGAACAAATTAGTTCTCTTGACAAAAACATGGATGAATTAACTGCTTTAGTAATCCAAATAAAAAATGATATAAAGACTTCTGATATTGCCTCTACTTCTAAAAGTAAGTCAGAAGTTCAAATTGTTTCTACTCATGTGCAAAGGTCTCCTGAGATTCAGGATTTTAAATTTAAATCATTAAATGATTTGGAAGAACTTATTGATAAAAAATTGTCAGGATTAGGTGCAAAGCCTATTGATTTATCAGAAATTTTTGCGGATGAAATGGAAAATACTTTTGATTTTAAAAATCATGTTTCTTCAGAATTTAATAAACTTCGTGGATATCCTAAAAAGAATATTAATACTAAGTATGCCCATAAACCAAGCATGCATACCTATTATTATCCCAGACCAACTCCTCAAGATGTGTTAATAAAGGAACGGGACTGGAATCAGACTAATACTTCTTATAGTGGGTCTGAAATTTACGAATGGAATCTTGATGGATTGACTGATAGACAATTAACCATTCTTGTTCACAGAATGTTTATGTATGCAACTATTTGTAAAAGTGTTAAAAATATATTAATAGTTAATAATATTTAAGTGACCAGTAAAATCTGCAATAATCATTTTGCAAATATTTATAGTTCAAAATATATTTTTAACTTATATTTTAATAGTGAAAATTCTTACATTGTTCAAAATTATCAAATAAGACTCTGTGACAAATAAATTACTAAAAATGCAGAACGTGTTCACCCCACTATCCATGTGGGTTTCCTTGGCTCTAATACTTTACACCAAAAAAAAAATGTTTTGTTTTATCTCTATCTCATGAAAAAATGTAATATGTCTAAGCTAATTTTGTATTTTTTAAAATTGGAAATCATTAATTTTAAATTAGTTTTTTAAATTGAATATTATATAGAGAGAGAGCGCGCCCGTTAGCACATACCTGTTATACATTATTTTTATTTTTATTTATGTAACACATAGAATTTGGAGAGTCAATCAAATTTTTTATATAATTTTTAAATATTTTAAGTGGTCTTAAATTATTATGGTGATTTATACTACTTCTAAAAGCATTTCAAATAAATGTTACATCCTATGCCCCAATTTAAGTGGTCATGATAAGAAATTTTGAAAGTCAATCGAATTTGTCTTCTAAATATTTCAAAAATTATTATAATTTATAATAGTTTTGTAGAATTTTCAAATATTTAACAAATTAAAAAAAAAAATGGATAAGTACGTATCGACTAAAATTGCCCTTGGACGGTGAAACAATCCTTAACACTGATATGCTAGTCCACTTGCTTGACTACCTGCTGCTATCTTCCTAAAGACGGATAAATTACCAAAACACTCATTTTATATGGATTTCATCTTTTATCGACCCTATGTGGCCTATGCCACTTTGACCATGGGTCTTATTTTCACACTTAACATTTATATTTTCAAAAATTGCCCTTATTTAGGACTTCTCCCCATATAGGGCCCCTGAATTCTTTTTAAATGACAGTCATAATTTATGTAAACAGTGTTCGCATTGAAATCCAACTATTCCGGATTCACACGGTATACAAAAGCCCTCCTACCAGGGATTTTTCCCTCGAACCCGAGACCTCTAGTTAAGGAAGGAGCAGCCCCATCTATTGAACATTTAAATACAAGTTCTTGATTGATGGGGTATATAAGATATTGAAGAGGGAAAAAAAGATAGGGGACTAGCTTCAATTGAGTAAACAAGTAAAACGAGGAAAAAGAAACGGCTGGGCATCTCAACCAAGAACATCAACAGGGATAAGGAAAAGATATACTAAAAGCATGACTGTAAGAGGATTGCAGCAATATAACTAGTCCTAACTATGGAATTCATTTTAAAAGTTCAGCCTCGAATATCTTCCTGATAGCCAAAGTAATCTCACGTAAATCAGTGATTCATGAAGATTTGGAAACGAAGGCAAGAATTTGAGAAGAGAGCTTCCCCATCATCCTAGTACAATTAATCACCTTCTGCTGTAGTGGACATCGCAATGCTCATGATCAGACTTGCATCTAAGCCGCGCCTTCATTTTGTGCTTTCAATCAAACACTAAATCCTTATTAAATTCTCAGGCTGCAAAATTGAACAGTGATTGATGACTGCTTCGTCAACCACCTAGGCTTGACTTGTTACTTTTTTCCTGACTATTCTTTTTCTCCGAGCCTTAGGAGCTGGTGTTTCCCCCTCGGAAGCCGAGTCAGTCTGACCCTGTTTGATCCCAAGAAGCCCAAGCCCGGAAACTATGGCATTCTTGGATAAGAACCATTTTGAAGAAGGCTGATCAAGACCCTCAGTGGGTCTACTATAAGCCTTCAAGACATCATCTGAATGGGCCAGTGGATCCACCTCCACACCGAGCCATGCTAGCCTTGATGCCTCTCCTACTTGAACATTCAAGACCCTGCATACATTTGACTGATTATTAAGCAGAAAAAATCGAATCAAATGAGCACCCTCTTAATTCTAAAGCATTGCATCCTTCTAACCTTCAGTTGTTAGGATGACAGAAAATACTTTTCTATAACCAATGCTAATCTAGTTTAACAGACACTAAGATGGTTCAGACTGAGACATTTAAGCACTATTGGAAGAATCAACAAACACAATAAATGTGAATCAACAACGGCATTGCACTTTTACAGCAACTGCTTATTGTAGGTCCTAAAGCATTAATTCTTTTCCAGAAAACCAAAGAAGCAAATTTAGACTAGCTGTTCGTGCATGGAGCACACTCCTACTTTTTCTACTCAAACAATCATATCATGTCCTTTTTCCTTTTATCATTATTCATTTGTGTTCAGGCAGAATCCTATTCTCTCTAAGCTTGGTAAGCTTACATGTACTACTAAACGTGAACTGTAGTTGATGAATGAAGTTTGCACTTGCTAAAAAAAGAACTTGCATATGCTACCACCATTTATTTACTGACAGTATACCTCAGGGCAGTGCTGAAGAAGAGAGCCACTCCAATAACATCAAAGTGGTTAACTACAGCTCTGTCAAATCCACACAAGAGCTGATAACGCAGGTTTGCATAAAGACCAAGGAAGGCACCATAACCAAGTGCATTACTGCTCACAGATGGTATTGTCACCGACAACCTAGCAAAGAGTAGTAGCAAAAGAGATTTAGACAAGAACATAAGGTGTTAATCAGTGGTATTTTTACCTTTATATAAAATTAAATGGGAAATTGAATTGCCAAGTATGCCAACCAATATCTACCTTCCCTCCTTTTTAGTGACAACAAGATTCGATACAGCCCCTTGGAAAGCTCCTGTAGTGAGACCAACCAAACAGAGCTCTGCAGCCTTATAGAAAAAGGACTGAATCCTCTTCTGCAAGTCGAATTCTCTTAGTGGATAACTCTTTTCAAAGACATTGTTTGGAAGCTTCTGTAATGTGTTTTGCAAATCAAACTGGAATGTGTTTCCATATGAACGACAAGGAGCAAGTGACCAAACAACAATAGCATTGCAAGCCGTTACAGTAAGCACATTAAGAAGGGCAAGATCCCACTCCTGCTTTATCCTAGACAAAAAAAAATGTGTTTGTTTAATATCCTGCATGCACTTTTTAATGAGTTTTATTTCCTTGAACTGAATAAGTATACCTCTCCTTACGGTTTTTGATCTCCCACCAAACTGAGCAACCAATTGTACTGGCTTGCTCTAGAAGCAGCTTGTATAAAAATGCCGGATCTGCAATCATCCTGTGTTACATATTCATAGAAAATCAGGCAATTAGAAGCATCAATCTAAATCTGCATAATAACATTTTGAATGGCTAAGACATTTATAGAAAGAAAAGATTTATTCACTACCAGCATATCAAAAACATGGAGGTGCCAAAGAACTCCCTTGAATGTACCAAAATTAGGGGTGAGAAGGGTGGGGTTTTTGGATGTTCAGACTTGCCTCTGCTATTAGACAAGCAGCTTGGCATATAAAGCTAAAGCTTGTCTCAAGCAATTATTTTCCTGAGATCTTTTGCAAGCTCAGTTTCTCACATTTCCGCTTCCCCGACCCCCGTTTTTAAAAAAAGAGCTCAGTTCTTGTGCAGATATCTGTTCTTCTCCCTTTTCTTTCCCTTTCACACAATAAATAACAAATGGTTGAACCAAATTTGGCATCATTAATTCCCCATAAATTCAACAACAATAATCAAGGAGAAGACAATTATTCAGTTATTAGAAGTTTTTTGTAACAGTCGCAATCCTGGTGGAGAAGAGAGCGGGACTCACACTGCTCAGTGTAAGTGTTGAGATTGCAAATGACAGAACTTCATTAAAATGGGTTCACTCCTGCCATGTTCACAGATAACAACAACAACAATATACCCAGTGCAATCCCACAGGTGGGATACGCAAACCTTATCCCTACCTCATAGAGATAGAGAGTGTTTTTGAAAGACCCTCAGCTGAAGTAACGCATATCAAAGCAGTATGGAAAAGAACACACAGAAGTAGAGAAGACGACTAAAGTTAAGACACATAACAATGCAACTACATAACTATATTGTCTCTATTTATTTTGGTTCTTAAAAAAACATTGTGTGCGCTCACTTCAATGAGCGAGCGATTTACTTAAAGCATGAAGTGGGGCCTTGTATCTTTTTTCCGCTAAATGCTTCTGTGAACCCAGCTACCACCAAGCCTATCCCACAGGAAAGTGAGACAACGCTCACTACCTACTAACTTTCTATCCTAATCCCCAACCACCATATTCTCTTATCTAAGGTCATGTCCTCAATTTGTTAAAGATGTGCCATGTCTATCTAATCACCTCTATCCAATACTTCGTTGGCCAACCTCTACCTCTCCTTAAACCCACCAGTGCCAACCTCTCGAAATGAGGCTCCTCACAGGGCATCTGGGCATCTTCTCTTCACATGCCTGAACCATCTCAATCTCGCTTCCCTCATCTTGTCCACCATAGAGATTATTCCCACCTTGTCTCGGATATCTTCATTCCTAGTCTTATCTCTTTTAGAAATGCCCACATATCCACCCCAGCATCCTCATTTCCGCTTCTTATCCACTGAATATGAGTTCTTAATTGACTAACACTCAGCCTCATACAACGCAGTTAGCCTAACCACCACTCTGTAGAACTTATCTTTAGGTTTTAGTGGTACATTATTGTCACAGAGGACTCCGGAGGCAAGTTTTTGTTTCGTCCATCCCCACCAATACAATGTGCGACATCATCATCAAACTACCCTATTCTTGGGATTAAAGACCCAAGATGGGGAATGGCCAATGTGGCAAGCCCCACTTCCATGCCAACCTCACGAGGTACTTCACCAAACTTGCACTCCAAGTAATCAGTTTTGGTCCTGCTCAACTTAAACTCTTTAGACTCCAGGGTTTTTCTCCAAACCTCCGGCCTAGCATTAACTCTAGTGCGAGTCTCGTCAATTGGTACTATGTAGCTTGCAAATAACATACATCATGGCACCACACCTTTATTATAACACGTCAGTTCATCCATCACCGAGGAATATAAAAACGGATTAAGTGTTGACCCCTGCTGCAGCTCCATCACAACTGGCAAGTGCTCCGATCCTTACCCAAGTCTCTTCAACCGATATGTTGGCTTCCTCATCTTTAATGCATTTCACTTGGTCTAAGTCTAGATCCTTCCTCTCTCTCGGCTAGGCTAGCCGATACAACTTCTTATCCCCGCCTTTGTCCTCTAGTTCTCCATACAAACGTTTGAAAGTTGTCATTTTTGCCACAGTCATTGCTAACTTCACCTTCTCCTCGTCATCTTATACAAATTTCCTATTCACCCGCTTATCCTCCTCCTCTTAGCTCTCCACCAACTTTGCATAAGATACCCTTTTTCCTTTCCTTGGACTTCCCATTCCACCAGCAATCACCTCGATGTCCACCAAAGTTTCCCCTCAAGACCCCAACACCTCTCACTTCTTCCTTGATCCAACTACTTGTCTTATCCCACATATTGTTTGCATCCCCAACTACTACCATGTTCAGAGATGGTTATCAATATTATAGAAAAAAACAAATACACTATAGGAAAATTGAGGATAGAGAGAGATAGTCCAAGAGGGATATTGCCTATTAGAGCAAGAGACGGAAAACTAGGGACAACCGGAGAGGAAAAGGTTGAGTGTGAGATTCCACGAAAAAGTGATGTCGACAAGTTCCTAGACAATGCCAGTGAGTTGCAATTTTGGATAGCAAAATGAAATTTTATGTTGCAAAGATCAATCTGGAAAAAAATTTGAGGAGCATGGAAACTAAAGAAACCAAGAGAAATTGATTAGAGGGCATGTGGCTGCACGTTGCTCTTGAGATGTGAAAATTGAAAACAAAAAGGCAAAAGAAGCTAAATATATTTTTGTTTGAAAATAAATGAACCAACTCCTCTAAAAACAGAAAAAAGAACCAACTAAGGTTTTTCAAGCTCAATTCATCTAAAAATTGAGCATAAACTGAGTTTGAGCTTGAACTTGGGTTGAGTCATAAATAGACGAGTTGCCCATGTTCTGTTAACAAATGCCTCAGCACATTAGCATCCCGGCTCAAAGCTTTCAAGCTTTTGGAAGAAAAGGACAAGATCCCCCTTCCCCTCTCCCCTCCTTCAATGAAACCCCAAACACAATATAAAAAGGATACCAATTCTGTCAATTCCTCCCATTTCAAGATACAAAAAATCATGAATGAAGCCACAATTTGGATATACACAAATTTTGAAGCCTTGCTAGTTGTTCCCAACTTGGATCATCCCTGCTTGCATCTGGTGGATTGTGTGGATAGAAAGGAATGCTAGGTTTTTTGAAGGAACTAGTAGTTCTATCCAGAAAATCAGGATGAACTTTCTTAGGCTGTTCCTTTTTTTGGTGTAGGCAGAATTTGTGGGGGAAGTAGGTGATTTAGTTGACCTAATTGCCAGTCTATTAAAATATAGGTTTTTGAACAGGGTTCTTTTTGTACCTTTTAGCTGATTTTGTAAAGATGTAAACTTAACACCTTCTTTTTGGGGGTCTTTAAGTTTTCTTGTTTAATAGTAATACAAATGTTACCTTCCTCAAAAAATGAGTACAACCATGGGATCTTTATATCTTATTTAGATGAGCCGTCTAAGAAGCAAAAAGTATGACCTCCGAGTAAGAAAATGCTTGTGAACAAACTTCTTTGCAACCTCACAGTAAAACTTTATAGGCTACAACCCTAAGATTTCTAAATACATCTAGCAGTGGACAACAGTCTCAGTGTAGCACAAAGTAAAGAAGGCAACGGTCAGAATATCATCTTCAGAAAAAACCTAAACGACTGGGGTATGGGCAGAGTTACTGACTTTTTTGTTCTTCTTTCCCCAGTTCCAGATTTAAACAGTGAAAATTTAATTTTGGAGGGGCAGCAGAGAGATGGTTCCAATTCAGTGAAGTTGTATTACTGCATGCCAGTAAAAGAAGCCAGCCGAGAAACTTATGGGTCATGGAACAAGGTTTGGAACTCTAAAGGCACCAGTGGAAGTAATGTGCTTTACATGACTAGTTATCAGAGAAGCTTTGTCTAACTCAAGACAACTTGCAAAAGAGGGGCATACAACTAGTCAGCAAATGCTTTCTATGTGGAGGAGAATCAGAATCAAACAAACATCTTTTTTGCATAGTCCTTTCACTTCTCAGATTTGGCATCAATGTTTTGAACCTGAAATGAGTCATGCCTAATTCACCTGCTGATCTGTTACTATGCTGACACAAAAAGGGCGTATCTAAGAAACTGAAGAAGACTTGGACTCCATATGTGCATGCATTTGGTGGTGCATTTTGAAGGAAGGAAATCGAAGACATTTTGAAGGAAACAACAGCTCTGTACTGATAATCAAAATCTGAATGTATACTTCTCATTTCTTTTTTGGTGTAAAGTGGAGCATAGATGATGCCGAACCCCTATTGCACTTCATCAAATTTTTGTTTTTCTGGGGTTTCAATCGTCTTATCCCCTTCCCCCTCCCTTATGGATGTAATTACAACACTTCTTAGTGCTAGTTTTTACATCAATAAGGCTTACCATTTAAAAAAAAAGCTACACAGAGAGAATAAGGCTTTGATTAGCAAAGTAATTTCTCCAAAACCAGCTATCATACAAACATTAAATAGTAGAAAGGCTTTTCTCCAAAACTTTTGCCCTCTCTAAGTGTTCTGAGTAATGTGGTAGTGTAGTGTTGTATTTACCTGCCAATGAATGCCCTTGATAATCCTTGAGGAAGTGACCGGGAAATAAATCTAGCTGTTGTCGGTCTGGCATTAATGGCAAGAAATTTCACCATTTGAGCAGAGCTAACTAAACCCTGGATTAGAAGTACGACTAAAGTTAGACATATAACAATGCAACTACATAACTACATTAAATAAAGTAACTTGCCATTTCATAGGCTTGTCGAAGCCCAGCTGGTAAATCCATCATTGTCTTCTGCCACTCATTTAGCACGGCATCAACAAATTTCCGATCAAACAACTGAAAATATTATTGAGAAATTATGAGAGATACAATAATGCTGTAAATTTATTCCATGAGTTAACAGAAACCATTTTCATCTTCAGAAGCCTCTTACCTCTTGTAGTATCATTCTTCTCCTAAATAATCCACCCTCATCTCCCTCATCACTATCATCAAAGTCATCAAAGTAATCATCATCATCACCATCATCGTCACCTCCATCACCACCACCATGATTTAAATTCTTTCCCATATTTCCACCTCCTCCTCCGGTTGAAAGCTGTGATTTTGCACGACATTAGCCAATTTTTTCAACACCCAAAGAGTTACCAGATTGTACCACTAAGTCTACCACAAAAGTTGATCAGAAAAATAAACAGAGAACAAGGTTCTCAAACATAGGTGTAATATTCTCTCATCATATAAAGCAAGCACATACCAAATTCACACAATCTTGGCCAGTTGAAGCACATTACTTTTTTTTTCTATAGCTGTGGTGTCCGGCCAGCTTTCGCACACCTCGACTAATTGCAGAACCTACCACCAGCAACAGGTACCAAGTAACTCTTTCCACTAAGGCTAGGACAAATGAAAAGAAATCGCCTAGTGTTTTTTCGTCTCCTAGGATTTGAATCTGAGACCTCCTGATTCTTAACCCACTTCATTGAACAGTAGGTCACACCTTGGGTGCGAAGCACATTAACTTTTTGACAAGTTCATTTTGACAAAGGAGATGCATTAGAACCAAACTAGCAGAGAGATGCATTCTCTGAAGGCACATAAGACACATCTAAGATGCTTTAATCAACTTCAGATTCAAGTATATAGGACGCATATTTTCACTTGTAGTTAATTATATCTGATCAGTCTTTTTTAACTCTTAGCTCCTTATTCTTTTGCAGAAAGCACATATAGAAACAGAAATTTTAACTTCCCCGGAAGCCACCTCTAATTTATCAGTAAGCAAGCAACACCAGGCAACTCACACCGCAAGACTCTTCATTCCTACAGAACAAGCAGCAATGAACAAACACATTTTGCTCAGCTACATGATTTATTCTATAGAGAAAGCAATGTGTCTACACCTCAATTCTTTTTTTTAGCAACACATCTGAAAGAAAACCACAAACAAATACCAAGATGAAACTAGATAAGAATACAACAACAGTTTCAGTTCCATTCGCATGGCCCAGCTTCACAACAATCAGATTTTGATATATGATCATCTGTGAAGAGCACTAGACATACCTTAAAAAGGTTTATGGTGCTCCAATGATAATAAGAGATGAAAAACGATGTTCCTACAGACAAGTATAAAATGATGTTCCTACAGACAATCTCACAGTTTTGACTAAAACTTCTACTCAAACAAAACTTCTAACTCTACTTTGATTACTACATGGGGGCTTTCTCAACACCAGACACCATCAATGCTGTTTTTCAGCTTCAGTGATTAACAGTGTTTTTTAAAATAAAAGCGACAAAGTCTATGGGACTTGAAGCCAAAAGCGAGAAATGAAAGCACACACTCTTAGAAGTGAAGCGCACAATTTACGAAATAAGAAGAAGTACTAAATACAAATAAATTTAGTTCTATAATAGTCCAATTGCAATTAAAATAACTAATTTCAACATCCAATAAACAACAACGTTGTTACTAAATCAACTCCCCAACGTTGAGACTCACAGGACAGATCACTTCATGTTGGGATCTCTTTGTGAGATTATTTGAAGCACCCTTCTCTGAAGCTCATGGCTTCACCCGTAAAGCAATAGACCCTTGCTTTGCATCACTTCATCGCTTTAAACCACAAAACGATGACTTTTAATGACACTAGTGATTAGTAAAAGTTAGGTACCACACACAATACATGAGCGGAAAACTCTGAAGCTGATATCCTTACAAGTTACAACAGATTCGAAAGTAGAAATTGATGTCAAATATTTGAAGTTGGACTATCTTAACTACATCACCATGTACATTTTATCCAACTTTGGGATAAACTCCAGCTAGATATCAAATATAAATAGCATACCACAAAACACAGCAGCACTACATCTCAATCTCAATCCCAAGCTATATGGGTCAGCATAAGATTCATCATCAATATCCATTTCATTATTTTCAGGGCCGTTCATTCCAAAATTACTGACACCTTACAATATAGTGGAGAAATGGAAGTTTCTAGGAATATACAACTATAACGAGACCACAATTTCACTCAAGAAAAGCAAAAAAGTACAAGAAAACAATAAGTATGAACGAAGGATAAAGCTGGAAAAGTCAATTATTTGTTCACCTTTTCCCCTTCAAAATACTGAGGAAAACTATTGAATTCGTGGAAAAAGTAGTGATGCACAAACCTCAGGGCTAGACTGGGTCTGTTTCTGGGTCAAATTAAGTTTCGATTTCTCCAACGTAACTGCACCAAAAGCACCATATTTTCCCCCTTTCATTACCGGGGCGGACATACTCGTAGAGGAGGAGGAAGAGGACGATGATGGAGAATCAACCGACGGTGAAACTTGAAAGCACCGCTCCAAACCGGCAATGGCATCGCCGTCGATCACCGGGGAAGTCGATGCCCTAATAACGTTAATTTTACGGAGCTTCCCGGCGACCCCTAGAACTGGTCGCCGGATAAGTATGGCCGGAAATAAGGGTTTAGTGGAAGTAGGGAGCAGTTGGGTATTTATGGGCATGATTTGAGCGGTTTGAAAGACAGAGTGAGACATTTGTGTTATTGAGTGTTGAGATAGAGAGAGTTTAATTTCATGGGAAATTTTCTCTCTCTGCTCCAAAGAGAAGGAAGGAAGAATGAGGGAGCTAAGGTTTTGATAGAATGGCGGAGAGAGACACAAACCCAATCCAGAGAGCGAGTCCACTCGGGTCAACTCTCCCAACTTCTTTCTCGCTACGGTTTGATCCATTATTTTTATATATTATACTATCTCAATTTTTTTTTGACTATTTTATATTGTATTATTAAAATTAGATTTTTAAAAACTATCTCAATCATATTGGTTTCTCTTCGATATCGGTACGGTTCGATTTGATAAGTTTTAGACTTTTTTTACTTTTAAAATATTACCTCAAAATATACTATTATTAAAATATTTATTTCGCAAGTGTGTTTTTGAAGAAACACTTTAATTCTTCACCAAGAAGTCAAGAATGTAAAACCTTGTAGTCGTATTGTTTGATCTTAAACATTTAATATGAGTGCTTACATAAATTTTGTCGTATTGTTTGATGGAGTATCTATTATGGTATAATTTTTTTTTCATTTTTAACCTAATTAATTAAACGCTAATTAAAGAGTAAAGACTCAAAGTCGTCCAATCATCAGAGGTCTAGGACCTAAGTTATATTTATATTTGAAAAAATGTTATAAAATATATTTATATATTAAATATAACATATTGTTAATATATAAAACATATTTACATACACGTAAGGTTATTCAGTTCGGTTCAAAAAAAAATTGGGTTTTTTTATAAATTAAAAAGACCATCCCAATTGTTCGGGACATTTATATACTTAAATAAAAGTCCACAGTTTTATTGAAAAAAATATAAATTGGTTAGGTACGATTAGGTTCGGTCGGTTTTTCATACTCTTTTGACACCCCCTTCGTTTAGGTATCTCTAACCTTATTCTCTATTTTACGAATTCTTTGGTTTTTAGAAAACTAATTTCAATCTAATTCTCTATTTTCTTACCATATTTTAATTTTAATTTTACCTTGAAGGATAGTTAAAGCATTACCATAATTGTTTTTTTTTACTTTTAATGAAAGGAAAATATAATTCTCGTTCATATTTGGTTATTCTTGTTATATATAGTGATGAATGTCATGTGTGGGCCCACCTTTGAGACCGTAGGAATATCATCTCTCCAATTTATATTTTGCCTATAAAAAGGCATCTCACACAACAATAAAATATACTCATAAGAATTATTCATCTTATTACTAACTAGTAAACTGAAATAAAATTTGAGAATGATCTTTTATGAATTAAATTGAAACAAATGAGAGAATTTATTTTGCTTAAATCCGAAACTTTTTTTTTACATATTAACAAGTGATATTAAAAAAATAAAATGAATCATCAAAATAAGTTGAAACATCATAAAATAATCAGAAGAAAAGATAATTATTTTTTTGAATTAGATTAATTTGCCCCGTAAAAAAAATAATACAGGACTATGATTCTATTTAATGATACTGACTTCTTCTTTTTTAAACTGAGGACATGTTATACATTTTGAATTTGATTAAGACTAATTATTTCAAGTGACGAGTTCAATGAAATAGTCCAATTATTCTTACACATGACCAATATCAAATAGGACCTAAGTTATATTTATATTTGAAAAAATGTTATAAAATATATTTATATATTAAATATAACATATATAAAACATATTTACACACACGTAAGGTTTTTCAGTTCGGTTCAAAAAAAATTGGGTTTTTTTATAAATTAAAAAGACCATCCCAATTGTTCGGGACATTTATATACTTAAATAAAAGTCCACAGTTTTATTGAAAAAAAATATAAATTGGTTAGGTACGATTAGGTTCAGTCGGTTTTTCATACTCTTTTGACACCCCCTACGTTTAGGTATCTCTAACCTTATTCTCTATTTTACGAATTCTTTGGTTTTTAGAAAACTAATTCCAATCTAATTCTCTATTTTCTTACCATATTTTAATTTTAATTTTACCTTGAAGGATAGTTAAAGCATTATCATAATTGCTTTTTTTTTACTTTTAATGAAAGGAAAATATAATTCTCGTTCATATTTGGTTATTCTTGTTATATATAGTGATGAATGTCATGTGTGGGCCCACCTTTGAGACCGTAGGAATATTATCTCTCCAATTTATATTTTGCCTATAAAAAGGCATCTCACACAACAATAAAATATACTCATAAGAATTATTAATCTTATTACTAACTAGTAAACTGAAATAAAATTTGAGAATGATCTTTTATGAATTAAATTGAAACAAATGAGAGAATTTATTTTGCTTAAATCCGAAACTTTTTTTTACATATTAACAAGTGATATTAAAAAATAAAATGAATCATCAAAATAAGTTGAAACATCAAATAATCAGAAGAAAAGATAATTATTTTTTTGAATTAGATTAATTTGCCCCGTAAAAAATAATAATACAGGACTATGATTCTATTTAATGATACTGACTTCTTCTTTTTTAAACTGAGAACATGTTATACATTTTGAATTTGACTAAGACTAATTATTTCAAGTGACGAGTTCAATGAAATAGTCCAATTATTCTTACACATGACCAATATCAAATTAATCTTCTTCTAATTAACTTTTTAGAAAAAATAAATAAAAATTAAGATGCAATTTTAATTTCAATTCCTTGAGATGTAGTTAATTTAAAATTTTCACTTTTAGAATTAAATAAGAGATAAATTATATAGTTGAACATGATAACTTTCTTTATATTTCTGACATTTGGATAATATTCTCTTTATTATCCACATATAAATTTTGTTAAACTTAATTTTGACTCTTAATTATATATAATCATAATTAGAACATTGGAGCACCTAAATGACAGTGCTACAATGCACACTTCTATATGATAAAAATAAATAAAATTGCTATAAAAATATTTTTTCTTTAGCTAAACTTATAAATTTACAAAGATGAATAATGCATGCATGAAATACATTATCCCATTGGATTAAAAATTATGTATTTTTTGGAATAATTTTTTATTTTATTTGAAAATCAATATATATGATAATGAAAATTTCAAATACAACTATCCAACTTGATGTTGTATTTTCCATTCCACTGGCCTTTTTTGAAATTGTATGTACTTAAGTACATTAAAACATGAATATTATTCCAAATATTCTTTGCAATAAATATAACAAAACACATCTCAATCTTCTTTTTTAATTTTAAACGTGTTTGGAGAATACAAAAAGTGTTTAACAAATAAATATCTATGATGGACTAAGATGAGTGTCACATCACTTTTTTTTTTTTTATTATTATTATTATTATTATTATTATATAATAGTATATAAATCTTATTCAAAATGTTCAAAAATTAGAGGCAAATCAAATTCTGTAAAAATAACTTCTTTCAAAAGTTCAATCACATTATCAGATGTGAGGGTTTGCATATTAAGATCTTCAAACTGAGACTGTATTTTAAAAAATTCGTCATTTTCACAATTGCAAGTATCACCTTGACAAGTATTACAAGTATCATCAATATTTTGATTATTAGCAGGGGAATCTGTAAACTCATTTTCATTATCACATTCGGAGTCCGTATAATCAGATTCAGATCCTGAAGTGTGTAACAAACCATATATCTGATCATGCAATTTATTATCAAGTGCAAGAGATTTAAGCTTTTCAAGCTTACAATTTGGAGCAATATGACCAAACTTACCGCATTTATAACACTTAATATTAGCGATATCACGTTTCGACCTATTCTTTGCAAATCTAGTCGATTTCCAATAAGCTTTTTTGGCGTCTCGATACGCTCTCTTGCTATCACGGTACTCTTGAGTCTTGTATCTCCTTTTCCTATAAGGTTTTTCAAGGTTGGATGCCTTCTGTTTCTGGGGAGAAGAAGAGGGTGGTCTAGGCATACCAAACTGGGTATAGAAATCTCCTAATTGAGATTTTTCCTTAAGCTTATCTATCTTAAGCTGTCTGGATAACTTTAACTCATTACACAGGTTCAATCCTTCCTGTGTGCAAACACCTATCAACTTACCATAAGTATAATTAACATATTGAATTTCTCCAAAGGATAACCTAAGGATTTTTCTAATCCTTTCAGCAAATAAAGGAGGCAAGCCATCTATAAATTTGGCTTTCCAATGGTCAAGCTTATTTTCAGGCAGTTCCATGACTCGACTCATAAAAGTATCTTTATACCATCTGAACTCTGTCAAGGTCCTACATCTTAGACCATTCAGTAGAGTACGAACTGCCTCATGTTGACTGGTAAATCTTCCGTTGAAGTGTTCTAAGATAGTAAGAACTAAGGTATAAACG
>JAJONR010008750.1:0-24007 GCA_029582245.1 Solanum etuberosum
GGGTCTTCTACTTTGATTTTTCCTTAGGGTTTTATCTTAGGGTTTGAGATAGAAGAGAATGATGGATTAAAAGATGAAAATCTGATTATTTTGAGCCTTTTATTAGTCAAGAAATTCGTTTAGAGTTTTCTTGGAGGTAAAAAAATAAAAACAACCCTTTTTAATGTTTTCCCGTCGGCTAATTCGTAACAGCACTATATAGGTTGCTAAAATAGTCATAATTTTTTACTCAGAAATTGGATTGACGCGAAATTGGTGCCGTTGGAAAGTAGATTCAAATACCTTTAACTGGATATGTTATGGCTTACGTAAATTTTTATATTCTAAGAGATATGGTCGTTTGAAGTTGACCCAAGTAGAATCTTACATCAAAACTTAATTGATAAGGAAACTTCAAGAACACTTATCAAGAACTCATCAAGAACTTAAATCCTTAAATTTTAAAAATGAAATTACGCTGAATAAATCATGATTGGCGTGTGGGTGAACGAACCCAACACTATGGAAGCTTACATACCTCTTAGGGATCAAACCATGGCGAAAATCCGCAACAAAACTCAAGAACCTCGACGAACGCTTTGATTCTCTCCTCTTTTCTCTTATTTTCTCTTCTTGAACTCTCAAATAAAACCCTAGGTGTATATTAGGATTATAAAACTGAAACTAATAGGATTAGACCCTTAAAATCTTACTGAAAATGAAATAAATCTGATTTGGTAAGGAAAAGACCAAAGTACCCCTTACTATTTTCGGGTAACTTTCCTTAACTGGACAGCCTGACCTCAAAAGGGCATAACTCACTCATCCGACCTCGAAACTTAGCAAACTCGGTGGCGTTGGAAAGATAATTCAAAGACCTTTCATTAGCTATCTTGTAACCCACCTAACTCATCCTGTACTGAGAGTTATGGTCATTTGAAGTTGACCTAAAACTCATAACTCAAGGTGCTACATCTAGTGACCTTAACACTAGTGACCTTAACACTTAAGAAATTTTAAATTCCTCGGTAAAATCTTACTCACAACGAAGGATGGTTCGAGTCTTAGCTCAAAAAATTTCTGGGGTGTTACAGTTATAGGACTTAGAATTATGGTCAAAATGACATAGTATATGTATTAAATGCATAACAAAATACACAAATACCTTTAATAAATAATTGTCAAACAATTCTACAGGTTGGACCTACGGTCCGTAGAACTTTCTATGGCCCGTACTGGTCAACCATAGAACAAACTTCAGAAACCCAAAAATTCTTCCAACTTCCATGAGTCCATTCTACGGTCCATCGTCTGGTCTACGTTCCGTAGACCCCTTCCGTATAACCTCACTTCGAGTCCAAAATTCCACTAAGTCTAGATCCATTCTACTACCCGTAGAAGCTACTACAACTCGTCAAATCCTTCCTTAGGTCTGAGGTTTTAAATCAACTTAATCCTTTATACGAAAGCCCTCTACGGCTCGTCCAAGTTCCTACGGTTCGTCCATTCAAGTCGTAGGTCAAACTTCAAAAATTTAAAATTCTAGAAATTCAATTCAACTATTACGATGGCCTTTCTACAGCCTGTAGGACTTCCTACGTTCAGTACTTTAGACTCATAGTTCACTATTTCAGTTAAATTCTCTGCACTTTTTCTTTCCAACTTGACTTTCCAATTTCTTTGGTGTTACAAAATGCTAGAAGTAGTCTTAAGAGTGGCTCGTTGCATACCGGAGGTGCAAAGAGCGTTGGGACAATTACAAGAGAGAGGGTAAGTTCTAATTCAAACTTTTAAATAAATAATTAGTTGATAAATATTATTTGATTAATATCATCTAAATTTTATTTATATTTATAGGAAAAAGAATTGAGGCGCACTCCCCTTGATCCGGAGATTTTCAAGAGGACTAATGTGAAGAAGAAGCATAATGAGTCGACTATGGATGTGTGGGTGAAGGAAAGAGTTGAATGATCTTATGAAAGTTCTTTAAGATAAATAGTGCATATATATTATGTATATATTTTGATGCTAATTTTTATTTTTAATATGTAGGGAGAGTATAGCAGTACGTGCATTAGAATATGGGCGATTCGATCTAGATCATGCATGTAGAGTCCACTCAAATTTGAACTGAAAAAGTTGTAGGGGGACACACAAGGGCATAATCTATGGTTTGTGCTCTCAGAATTTGTACGACGACTCTATTCAGGTTTAGAAGATATTGAATTGTAACGTCAAGTCGAGACAGTTGGCACTGTTTAGATAGCTACTATGTCGGATCAAATAGCAAAACTTACACAAGTATTGTCAGAGTCTCAGCAAAAAAATTGTTGAGCAAAAAAGCATGAATGACATTGTTGACATAATCAAAGAACAATTGTTCAACCTCGCTCGTCGGCCTGCTACATCATTTTCCACCGAGGACTTCAAGGACACTGATGAGGATGAATACACAGATTCCACCCCTTTAGCTTTCATCCCTTTAATTTATGAACAATTTAGACTTTTGAACTAATTTTGAGTGTTAATGAATAATTAATTTAGTTTGTTATTATATATTTGTGTATTATGTTTATTGTTTGATATGAATGAGCTGAATTGAATTGAATTTTATTTGCAGGTGGGCAACAAAAACTGTTAGTTTTTGCTGTATAAAATGTTGTAGAAAAAACGACGGATAAGGTGGTATTGTCTGTCGCTTTTATGCATTTTTTAAAAGAAAAACCTAGAAAAGTGTTTAAAAATAAAAAATCGAGAAAAATGACATACTATATCGCTTTTCTGCTTCTTCTTTTTAAAAAAAAATCGAGAAAATCGATGGAGTCCGTCATTTTATAGTGACGAAGTCCATCACTTTCTCAAAAAAATAATTAAAAAATCCACGGAAAACGACATAGTCAGTGGCTTTAATGCGACGCAATCCGTCATTTCTCGAAAACCATCGAGGACAAAAGCGATAAACTGAAGTATGTTGCTTTTCTGTCGATTTTGACAAAAAAAGTGACACAGTCCGTCACTTTTGGTCGTCGTCTTTTTGCAGTTTTTAGTAGTGAAGTTAGTCATTTTCTGTAACGATCCGTAAGATCATTTTGAGTCCTAAAACTATTTCGACCCTTTCCGTAAATTTTAAATGAGAACCTTGAACTATTCTTATAGCTAAGGTTATTTAGTTGATGGGTATTTATTGAATAATTTAATTTTAGTTGATTGTAAATGGGTCAAGTTTAAAAATTATTTAATATCTTATGTCACTTGGGCATGTATAAAAACTGAATTTAAGTAAAAGAGGGTTTAATATTTGTGAATAAAAAATGAATAGGAACAAAATTAATTTCTGGGAAAGAAAACTGCGGTGCAACGATAACAAAAGGCGACCCTTCTTCACCAGGTAAAACTTTAATACATCCAATCTTTGTATTGGTTATCATGGATAGGTTTATATTATATCATTATTATAGTTGTGAGTTGTAGAAGAGAAAAACAAAAAGAAAGAAGAAAATGTTTAATTAGTATTGTATTGAAGGCTTGAAAACATAATGGAATGTTATGGCATAGTAATTAGTTAGTTGTTAGTGGCGTAATGATTGGCCAAGAATAGATGTTGAATAGTTGTGAATTATAAATTGTCTACAGTGCTATTCTCCCTCATGATTTCTTTTCCTCTTTCGTGGCTTCATGGCTACTTAACTAGTGGCTTCAAATTTTAATATTATTATTTTGTTATCATATTATAAGTTAAGTTTTGATATATTGAGATAGGTAATTAAATATTAGGTGTTCTATATTATATGAATATCATTAAAGTTATGGTAATTGGAGGAATTGAAACTTAATCCTAGATTGGAAATTTATGACATATATATTAGTTGGCATCAAAATTTAAGAATTTGGTCATAGTAATATGGGTGTCTACAGACTAGTTTGCTTATAAATATTGTATACTTCATAGATTGGAAACGTTTGGAGGCATTGAGGAAAGGAAAAATATTGGTGAATTAGCTTGCTTAACTTCGATTGTTCGGCTCATGTAGGTTATGGTCTATTCTATGTGATACAGAGACTCTTAATAGTGACTGATAGTCATTGAGTGATATTGTGAAATTTTCTATGTACTTGATTGTTGTGGTTAGGATAATTCATGTGTTGTTGTGATTGGTCTGTAATCCCAAGATCGCAAAATTTATAATCTTGAACTTGTTCTATTAAGTGATACCTTGAATAAAGAAGGCTTGATTAAATATTGTTAAAGAAGTGGAAAGTGATGAAAAAGAATAAGAAATTAACTATGTTGTTGGATCGGGTGCCACGAGCAGGCACGATATATTTGAATCGGATGCCACGAACCGGCACAATATATTTGGATCGGGTGCAACAAATAGGCACGATTTATTGGGATCAGGTGTCATGAGCCGGCATAATATTATTGGATCGGGTGTCACGTTCCGACACGATATTATTGAATCGAGTGTCACGT
The DNA here is from genome assembly GCA_029582245.1 of Solanum etuberosum. Lineage (NCBI taxonomy): Eukaryota > Viridiplantae > Streptophyta > Magnoliopsida > Solanales > Solanaceae > Solanum > Solanum etuberosum. Next base: position 4,454 of record JAJONR010008750.1, read on the forward strand.
TCCAACACGATAAAATTAAAAGAAAACATACTAAAATTACTTAATGTACTCAATCTCAAAGAACACATTTCCCAAAAGAGCGTGGTGTGGAGACCTGAGTCCTGATGTACGTTCTTGATATTGTTGATTGATTACGTACTGGCTTTGTTACTGTTGTCACTTGTTCATGTTGTTTGTTGCTTGCCATTTACTAAGTGCTATAGTTGATTTCATACTATTATTTTATGCATATTAGTTTCTATATTGAGTCGGCCGATGGTATCTACTATAAGTACATGTTGGCATGTACTGACCCCTACTTGTAATTTTCTTCATTTTCCTTTTGTGGAGTGCAGCGACTGTAACAGCGACTTCGACTAGGCCTCAGTTCTAGCCAGTTTCCAGCACATCAAGTTCCAGAGTGAGCTATTCATTCTAGCTCTTGTTGGATTCTCTCGGTCATGGCATGATGTCCTTAGTTTTCGGACACAAACTACTTGATTTATTTATTTTGGTGCCTTTGATGCTCTTAGACTTAGTATTTGGGGATTAGATGTCCTTGATATGATGACTTTCAGGTTTTGGAAAACGATGTTTAATAGACTTTAGTGAATTTTTATTTTTTACCTTAATAAGATTTGAGCTTCCACAGTATGGTTGGATTTCGTAAGTTGAACAATTAATATAAGTTGGGGTTGAATTCGTTGGTTTTCCCACCTAGAAGGTTAAGTGTGGGTGTCACTCATGACTCATTTTGGGTCATGAGAAACTTAGTATCAGAGCGTTAAGTTCGGTGATCTGATCATACAAGGATAGGTCTAGTAAAGTCTTGCGGAACGATATGGGGACACTTTTTTTCTTCAAGAGGCTATAGGACTTTAAGAAAGTTCCATTCGTGCTATTACTTGAATCCAATTGGTATCTAGGTGATACAAATTAGTATTTGACATCCTTCATTCTATTTCATATATGGTCAAAACTAGAGCAACAAAAGTGGCAACGACAACACCAGCAAAAGAGAATGTATCCTTGGGAATAGACATGGTTCCCTAATTGACTACAGGGCTTGCAATGACTAGTGACCAGCATGATCTTTTTATTAAGTTCTTAAAGTTGAAACACATTCTTCATGAGTATTGAATATGAAAATGCTTATGATTTCCTTATTGATTGTCATGAGTTGCTTCATAAGATAAATATAGTGGAGGGGTTTGTGTTGAGTTTGTGACATATCAGTTTCAGGGAGACACCAAAATATGGTGGTGGTCTCATGTTGAGTAGCGACAAGTAAAGGCACTACCTATGACTTGGGCAACATTTACTAAGTTCTTCCTAGAAAAGTATATACCCCAGACTTTGAGGGATAAAAGGAGAGATGAGCTCCTAAATATAGAGCAACAAAAGATATTTATTGTAGCCTATGAGGCTAAATTTCATGCTTTATCCAGATATGCGACTCAGCTTTGCTTCAGTCCAAAAAAGCGAATTCGCTGCTTGGTGAAGGGATTGAGGTCAGATTTACAAATTCAAATGTTATATGTGGATGTTTTAGAAAAATCTTTTCAGGAAGTGGTTGATTTTATGATGGAGGTAGAGGGGGTGAAGCCAGATGACTTTGCCAATGTGACAACATTCAAGAAGTTTCGTAAGGGATGGCTAGTTGATGAACACCATTATTTTTTTAAATACAGTTAGTTACGTTGTCACAACATGTATGGATTGCTTAGCGAATGATGAAATTATGTTGCGCCAATTGAGGTAAGATCTCTACTATGATTTCATAGTTTGAGTGTATATCAAAGAAGGTCATGATACAACTACAACAACAGTATCGATGCTTACTTGGTTAGAGATATGAAGTGTGTTACTTTTGTTATCGACCTGATCTAAGAAAGAATGCAAATCGCTTAGGCTAGAGACATAACAAATTTGATAATGTTTTGCAGCTATTCAATGGGTAGAAATGTGTGGGCTATTTGAGTACAATCTTCTCGATAGGTATGATTTGTTCTAGTGATGGATTTAATAGACTTTCACGGTGTGGTACTAGGGTTATGTGGAAACGAATATGTAGATTGTCATGAGTGAATACTAACTACTTAAGGAGTTATCAGTTGTATGACATGTTCAGATAATGAGATTCGGTGTTCCATTCACATTTGAGAAACCAACTAGTTTGTTACTACGGATGCTTGGGTTAAGCATTATTTTTAAGAAAGATTTTAGTGGTAGATCTTTGGTACGGTATTAATGCATTTAGGGATTGAAGTGTATCTTGAGAATTCTAAATGAGGACCGGTGATTTTATCTAAGCTCCAAAGGAGTGGATTGATACCGGAATGACAAGCTTATGGGTAAAGAAAGTACCAATAGGTATACTTAGGAGAAGGAAATTGAAGATTTCAGTAAGAAAGTGCGTATAAAATTGGGTTACTCCTTGGATTCGATTGGTATAACTAGGTTTAAGGTGTCATTTCGATGAAAAAGTTGACTCTGTGGTGATGGCCAGGGCTAACTGAGCATGATGGTAATAAGAGTTCATGATGGATTGTGATTGGAATGCAACTGTATAATAAAGATTGTTGGTTAAATAAATTTTGTATGGTAATAACGACTTGCGAATATCTAAGGTTGTGATTTTCTACTATTTGTTGAGTAATGTAGTTGTATGAAAAGTTTTAGGAGATGATGGGACACCGCTTGAATAGAATTTAAAGGAACTAGAATGTAGAGTAGCCTTCAAAAAGAGGTGAGAGCAAAAATATTTTCTCTTATTGCAAGGGCTAAAGAGGTATCTTCAGAGGGGTTGAGAGTTGGGTTCAGAGACACGTGGTTTCATCCGTTTTGCTCTAGTTATGGTAGTAGTGTCATGAGTTCATCAGATTGATTAAAAACTATTGGATAAGACTTGAGAAAGGAGTGCACATAGTTTCAGTTCGAGTGTGATAATAAATTTTTTTGTGGTTTTGAGTTTGGTAATGAGTACAGTTGGATTATTAGTGAAGGATATGATAAGGTCGATGGAGAGGCGATCAATAATAAGATAGGATACATGAATTCATTAAAATCTTTAAGGTATGAGCTAATGTTGATAGATAAGGGGATTGGGTTACACAGTTGAATTTACAATTCAATTTTTTAATTGTAAGTCTACATTCGTGGTAGTATGTTTTGTCAAGGTATGAATTTGTAAGGTAAAAAATGATCTATTACATCAGGTATTGAGCATTTGGAAGGACTTATGCATGGTTTGGATCTTAAAGTTTTTTACTTTTGAATTTTAAAGGACCTAAGGAAGGGTTTCACTTAAAAGTGTTTATTTAGAGTAAGGTAAATGGCCAGAGTGGTTATGATGGTTGTTATTACTGAGAGTATGGGCTTCAGTGAAATAATGTGAAGAGTATGTGGAGTCTGATAAATAGATTATTGGTATAATCGTAATGGGGACTAGATCGGTGTATTATGGATATCTAAAAATCAAAGAAATTGAGTCAACTGAATGGAAATGGTTGATATGGGTTCTTTAGAGGAAGCAATTTAGTGTTATTCAACCTTGCTTTCGTACATTCTTATGTAACCACCTATTTCATTCTGTACATGGTTTGGAGTATGATTCACTAGCTATGCCCACACATGTTTTTACTTTTGTGGGTGGATACCTAGTGATGGATCAGATGTACCGATCTTGTGATGCCCTCTTGGTTGGGTAGGATGTTTAGGCAGACTTGGTTATCTTAGATGACATATTTGGTGTTGTCTTGGAGCTTTTAAAGTATTCCAGTGGTTCTACATGTACCACCTTTCTTATGAGAATTTATAGAAGAGCTACCATGGGTATTTACAGTTGTCCGACAATCTTAATATTCATCTAGTCGTCGAGGTCATGACCCAATTATGTGTGGTTGAATGTGGGAACCATTGGGTCTAGCTCTACCATTCTAAGGGTTATATACAATCACAACTACTAATCTAGCATTTCGACAGTGTTGTTTGAGGTTTGTTATGCTTGGGTGTATCGCTCGATGGGTGGTTACTTGATCATTTCCTTCTTTAGGTTAGATAAGTTTGATTCTCCCTTGATGAGTACCTGATGTCTAAAGATCATTTTTTTTATAACTTAAGCTCGTGGAAAGTTTATGTTGTGAGAAGAAAATATTAATAAGATCGATGATGATTTGGGCATTACGAGTTCGTGGTGGTTGGTTCAGGTTCACTTCTGGTTATAGACAGTATTGATTCAGGATTTTATCATGGTTATGTGAGAAAAGATTCGTCCTGATTGTTGTGTCAAGGTCCTTGAGAACATGTTGTGGACGTGTGTACAGTTAACTTTGGTGGTTATTGGGAATAGTTTTTGTTGTTAGTTGAGTTTACATACAACAATCGTTATCACTCGAGTATTGATATGGCCCTATTTGAGGCATTGTATGAGAGGAGATCTAGGTCTCCCATTGATTGGTTTGATGCATTTGAGGTGAGACTCTAGGGTACTGATCTTTTGAAGGAATATTAGAGAAAGTGAAATTCATTCAAGAGAAGCTTCTAGCAGCTCAGAGCGGGCAGAAAGAGTATGCAGATCGAAAGGTCAAGAATTTGGAGTTTATGGAGGGAGAACAAGTGTTGCTGAAGGTTTCACCCATGAAGGGTGTGATGAGGTTTGGTAAGCGAGGTAAGCTTAGTTCGAGGTATATTGGACTGTTTGAAGTTCTTAAGTGTGTGGGAGATGTGACCTATGAATTGGCTTTGCCTCCAGGGTTGTCAGGAATGCACCCGGTGTTTCATGAGTGTATGTTGAAGATATATCATGGTGATGGAAAGTACATTATTCGTTAGTATTCGGTCCTACTTGATGAGAATCTGTCTTATGAGGAGGAGCCCGTAGCTATTCTAGATAGGGAGGTCCGCAAGTTGAGGTCAAAAGAGATTGCATCTGTATAGGTCCAGTGGAAGAGTCGTTTAGTTGATGAGTTTACCTGGGAAACTGAGGATGATATCCACACCCTTTTGTCGACTCACGTACCCTTTCTTACCCTCGCCTTCTTTTGATCGTTCGAGGACGAACGATGGGTAAATTGGTATATGATGTAACGACCCGTTAGATCATTTGAGTACTAAAACTATTTCTATCCTTTCCGTAAATTTTAAATGAGAACCTTGAACTATTCGTATAGCTAAGGTTATTTAGCTGGTGGATATTTATTAAATCATTTAATTTTAGTTGATTATAAATGGATCAAATCTAAAAATTATTTAATACCTTATGCCACTTGACCCCATATAAAAACTGAATTTAAGCAAAAAGGGTTTAATATTTGTAAATCAGAAATTAATAAGGAACAAAAGTAATTTTCGGGAAAGAAAACTGCGGTGCAATGATAACAAAAGGCGATCCTTCTTCACTGGGTAAGACTTTAATATATCCAATCCTTGTATTGGTTATCATGGACAGGTTTATATTATATCATTATTATAATTGTGAGTTGTAGAAAAGAAAAACAAAAAGAAAAAAGAAAAGGTTTAATTAGTATTGTATTGTAGGCTTGAAAACATAATGGAATGTTATGGCATAGTGATTAATTAGTTGTTAGTGACGTAATGATTAGCCAAGAATATATGTTGAATAGTTGTGAATTATAAATTGTCTACATTGTTATTCTCCCTTATGATTTCTTTTCCTCTTTCGTGGCTTCATGGTTACTGCTAGTCCGCCACTGGTTTCGTAACCAGTGGCTTCAAATTTTAATATTATTATTTTGTTATCATATTATAAATTAAGTTTTGGTATATTGAGATAGGTAACTAAATATTAGTTGTACTATATTATATGAATATCATTAATGTTAATTATGGTAATTGGAGGAATTGAGACTTAATCCTAGGTTGAAAATTTATGAAATATCAGATTTGTATATTAGTTGACATCAAAATTTAGGAATTCGGTCATAGTAATATGGGTGTCTATAGACTCGTTTGCTTATGAATATTGTATATTTGATAGATTGAAAAAGTTTGGAGGCATTGAGGAAAGGAAAAACATTGGTGAATTAGCTTGCTTGACTTCAATTGTTCGGTTCAGGTAAGTTATGTTTTATTTTATGTGATAGAGAGACTCTTAATAGTGATTAATAATTATCGAGTGATATTGTGAAATTCTCTATGTACTTGATTGTTGTGGTTTGGATAATTCATGTATTGTTGTGGTTGGTCTGTAATCCAAGATCGCGAAATTTATAATCTTGAACTTGTTCTATTAAAGTGATGTCTTGAATAAAGAAGGCTTGTTGAAATATTGTTAATTAAGCCGGCACGATATACTTGGATCGGGTGTCACGAACTAGAAAAATATATTTGGATCGGGCACCACGAACCGGCACAATATATTTGGATCGGGTGCCACGAACTAGCAGGATATATTGGGATCGGGTGCCACAAGACGACACAATATTATTGAATCGGGTGTCACGTTCCAACACGATATTATTGGATTGGGTGTCACGTTCCGACACGATAAAATTAAAAGAAAACATATTAAAATTACTTAATGTACTCAATCTCAAAAACGCATTTCTCAAAAGAGCGTAGTATGGAGGCATGAGTCCTCATGTGTGTTCTTGGTATTGTTGATTGATTACGTACTGACTTCGTTACTGTTGTCACTTGTTCATGTTTGTTTCTTGCCACCTGCTAAGTGCTATAGTTGATTTCATACTATTACTTTATGCATATTAGTTTCTATTTTGAGTCGGCCGGTGATATCTACTCAGTACATGTTGCCCTGTACTGACCCCTACTTGTATTTTTCTTCATTTCCTTTTGTGGAGTGCAACGAATGTACCAGCGACTTCGACTAGCCCTCAGTTCTAGCCAGTCTCCAGCACATCAGGTTCCAGAGTGAGTTATTCATTCTAGCTCGTGTTGGATTCTCTCGGTCATGGCATGATGTCCTTAATTTTCGGACACAAACTACTTTATTTATTTATTTTGATGTCTTTGATACTCTTAGACTTGATATTTGGGGATTATATGTTCTTGATGTGATGACTTTCAGGTTTTGGGAAACGATGTAATAAACTTTTGCGGATTTGTATTTCTTACCTTAAAAAGATTTGAGTTTCCGCATTATGGTTGGATTTCGTAAGTTGAACAATTAATATAAGTTGGGGTTGAATTCGTTGGTTCGCTCACCTAGAAGATTACGTCTAGGTGCCACTTATGATTCATTTTGGGCTGTGACATTTTCGGACAAGGTCAAGCTATTAGATGAGGGTTGGTAGCCTCAAATTTCTATTGTACAATCCTTTTTCCCATTCGTTACCCCTTTGGTCCAGCAAGTAAGAATAATGCGAGTTATAATGTGTGCACCCGTTAAAAAGCAATCAAAGCAAAGGAAAAATGAATACATGTATGTACATTTTTCATGGTTTACTAAATAATAGTTTTACTTCGTTAATTCTTCATGATTCCCACAACCCAAGTTGTGGGTTAGCTACACACACTTGTATGATAACAAATATCAATGACAATTAAATTAAGTGTAATCATGCACTTACAAGGTAAATATTGAAAATTTGAAATCTTGATATAAACTTCAAAAGTCAAGAATCAAAGTGTGAAATCTCTCCTAATTCAAGAACAAACTCAAAGTACTTGTTTCCTTGTGTTTTCAGAACTTAATTCGAACATAATTTGTAAAAGAAAACCTAGGAGAAGTATTTATACACATTAAAAACCTATCCAAAATAAATTAGAAAAATAGTGTTCGGCGGCTTCTATGGGTCGTGGTCGTTTTTACGGGTTGTAAATCCCTCTCGTAGATGACAACTCCTTCAAAGTGTCAAGACTTTTTCCACAGAAAAGAACTACGGTCTGTGGAAACTTATACGACACGTACTCCTCCTTCTTAGAAATCAGACCTTGTGATCCTTTTCTGAATCTCAACCACAAACCTAGCTTTCAGATCGTGAAAACTTTCACGGGTCGTACTGTTCATTCGTAAAACTTAGGCTCTATTTCTAAATTTCTAAATCTCAACTATGACTGTCATCTACGGCTCGTGTGGATCAAACCACGGCTCATAGTTTGACTTATAGATGACCAAAATTTGTCTGCAACATATGCTTTTCAACATCATATAGTGACCAACTTCTGTTTTTTTTCTGCAAAACAACTATAAAACACATCAAATCTACTAAAACACGCTAAAGAACATACACCAATCCTAAGTGCATGATTATGCTTAATTTAACTATCATTGATTGTTATCATACAAGTATGAGTAACTAAACACACAACTAGAGTTATGAGAACCATGAAGAATCAATGAAGTAAATCTAATATTTAGTAAATCTTGAAAAATGTGCATGCGCGTATTGTTTTTTCCTTCGTTTTGATTGTTTTTTAAATGGTCCACACATTAAAACTCGCCTTATTCTTGTTGGACCAAAAAGGTAACAAATGGAAAAAGGGATAATACAACGGAGATTTGAGGCTACCAACCTTCATTTAATAGTTTGACTTTGTCCGGAAATAAATAATTTGTGATCATGTTAGGATTTTGCCAAGCACTTCAATTTTTTGAAATATAAACACTCTTTAAAAAGAAAAATACACTTGACCCCTTAAAAGCTTGGCAAAATAAAAGGAAAACAATGGTATCATTTGCCTCCTTGGAGATCGGATGAGAAGCGTGATTATGCGTAATGTTTGGCATTCCTCTAGTGATTAGATTTTTAATTACTAGCTCAAGTGCATTTTCTTCAAATGATTGCTTTAGATCAACATTTGACCAAACAAAAAAAAGAGTATAAAAAGGTCTTCGATCGTGTAGTTAACGAAAGGTATCAAAAGATGCATGGTCACTATAAACAAATGATAATTCATGTATTAAGTTAATGGATGTGAATTCATTGCTTTTGAATAGGAAAATGTAAGTACAAAGGTATTTTATTTTTATTTAATAATATGAAATAAACAACACTTCCCATAATCTCAATTTTTTCCCCTGAAAATAGAAGGGAAGACTGGAAAGTTCCACATTTAGGATAAAAGGCTCCTAACAAATGCGACTTTGATCCAATAAGATTCAAATTTGAAATTTCTGATTAAAGATAAAAGAACACTTACCACTGCACCACGATCCTTGTCAGTGGCAACGAAGATATGAAGGCCCGGCAAGGAATGAATTATGCATATATATGGTTTATTTTTGTCTATATTGTTGAATAATACACCAAATAAAGGTTGCATTGAACTTGGTCGGCTCCATTATTTAACAACAGTCAATTAATGATGGCCCTCTTTTATTTATTTATTTATTTTCCGATGCTGACTACTTGGGTGGACCGTCCACTACTTGCTGGTTTCTTAATATTTATTTTAAAGACAATAAAAGAACATGGCCATAATCAGCCATAAGACCACTGCTAATGTGGATACTCTCTGCCTTTCAATTTTAGTTGGAATTCTTACCGGCGAAAATAAGGGATTTGGCTTTTAGGTCAAGTTTGTTGCATCGGACTTCTCTAGTGCAACTTATCTTTTTTATATGGTTTGCGAGTTATTACATAGAAGCGGGGATTTACAAAAAATAGTGGCTATGGATTTTTCTTGTCATAAAAAATAATAATTTAACTTTCCATATACCACGTTCAAGACTCCATTAAGACATTTTGATACATTTAACATTATCTTTTTATAAGATTCATAAATTTTCTTTCTCTTTTATATTTTGTACGAGATTAAAATTGGACAAACAAATTAAAATGAAGGAAGTATTATTTACCCAATTATTAATATAATTGAATTTTTTTATATGAGAACGATAAAAAAAACTTCTTGGAGAATGATTTTTCCTTTATGAATTTTAGGCATGAAAATGGATTAGTAAAATTTCAGTTAGTAGATGATTATACCCAAAAATTTCTCTTATATATAATATATATTTATTTTTATTTTATATTTTTTAATCTTTTATATATATATATATATATTACCCTTATTTAGAAGGGACAGTTGGAGAGGACCAACATAGCATTAAATTGTGGTACAAAAAGTAAGGTAAATTGTACTACAAAACCCTTATTTAGAAGAGACAGTTGGAGAGGACCAACATAGCATTAAATTGTGGTACAAAAAGCAAGGTAAAGTGTACTACAAATAGGACTTCAGCTATAACAATAGGGTTAAAATAATAACTTCATCTACATTTACTTTTCAAATGTGGGTAATGTGTACTGCTTTCGATAAAACACGTGTAGCACGTCTCTTCATGTCAAAAATTGGAACATCCGAATTCAAATTGACTCTCTTAATTGACTTTACACATGCATATTTTTTTTCAATATTTTGCAGTATCAAGATCTTAAATGCTTAAACATTAGTATTATTTTCTTAGCAATATGATATTTTTTGCAAGATAATTGATGCGGTCAGGTGTACGTTCGGTGAAATTCCCCAGGGAAGGCAAGACTTGTGTGTCGTGAAGAAAAAAATATTCCCAGAATTGGTTGTTTTGATAGATGTTTCGAGGCTAATGAACGTGAACTGTGGGCTTCGTTGAGTAGATGTTTTCTCCCGGGATATCTTTTTCCATTTAGTAGTTTTCCAAAAAATAAATTTGATAAATTTTACAACTTTCAGGTGATTGGTTGAGTAAGAATTCTTTGATGTTGCCATAAATTAGCAGTGATATCAAAGGCTAAGAGCTCAGAGTCGTAAGCTTTCACTTTTGATTTTTTCGACGTTGTTTGTACCTATTAGAGTATATTTTTCAAGAAAATTCAGCTACTTATATAGTAATTTGAGGGATCGGAGTACGTCAAAGAAAACTTATTTATATTTAAGCTACAAAGTTAGAATAACAAGCAGGTTAAATGTCACGCCCCGAGCCTACACCCTGGGCGGGACTGGCACTCGAGAACCATTACTGGCCCCAAGCGAACTCTTGGCCTGACTAGACTCTCAGCGGAAGACTTACTCAACAGAAAATGTACTTAAATAAAATCTTAAATAAACTGTATGAATAGATAAACTGAGAATGTTTTAGAAAATAACATTTAACTTAGCCAAAATGGCAACTCAAGTTTTTAAAATCAACTAATTGAAATATCAAGACTAAAGAACTCATATCTAACTGTCTATGAAGCCTCTAAATACTAAGATGGATGACGGGACAAGACCCCCGATCACCCTAACAACTGAAATAACCAAAAGCAATAAAACAAAACATAACCAAAGGGATCCTCCGGAAAGCAAGGAGGCTCACAAACTGACTCTGAGTGCTCGACTGGATCAACGAGGCGCTGGATGATGATCCGGATTACCTGTATCTGCATCATAAAATGATGTAGTACAAATGGCATCAGTACATTGAATGTACGAGCATGCGAGGGGAAAACTAAACATGACATAAGCTTGAACTGAATTCTGAAAGAAACACTTACCTCAGCTTTACTCAACTCATGTATACTTAACTCAATGCATAAATAAACAACAGTAACGATGCAGTTTTTATAAAGCATTTAAACAATAGGTAGCAACTCAATGTATTGAAAAATATAATAACAACTCAATATATATATATATATATATATGTATGTATAATAAAGAAATATACTTCTGTGGGAGTTTCTCTAACCGACAAACATCACTATGAGCTATGTGATGATACAACGTCTCGCCCACGCTGTTAGAACTATCCTATAACTTGGTGGGATATAGAACGCCTCAACTAAGTGGATCCACTAGTCTATGCTAAAATGCATTAAGGAATCATCTAAAAAGTATGACCCTTTCTACCCACGATGGCTACATGATTTATGGAGACTTGAGTACAAATAAATATGCTCAGCTCATATATTTTAAAAATATAACTCTTCCTGTGGTTTGAGATTATTACTCAAAAACTAGCTTAAAATCTCTCTTGGAAATCGGTGTTTCCTTTCTTTTTTAAATGTGAAAATATTTTAACTCTTAGGAATACTTAGTTCCCGTATAATCTTTTGAAGAAAAGAACTTTACTCTTACTCAATGCTTAAGTCTTAAAACAAGTTTAAAAGGTTTGTAAAAGACTTCTTAAAATGACTCGAAGAACTCTCAAGACTTGACTCTTAACTCTACCTTGAATTTGAATTATGAATTCAAGGTTATGATTTGTGATAGGAAAGATCTTCTGATGTTTAGGAGTGCTTTTAGATAGTTAAACATGAGAAACTATCAAGAAATCACTGTCTGGAAGTAAGTCCGCGACGCGGAGATGTATTTAAATATTTGATCAAGAAATTTATTTTGAAACAGAGGAGTCCGTGTCCTATCCGCGACGCGGAGGTGATTTTTGTGCACTGGGGGAGCAAGTCCGCGACGCGGACTTGAGTGCCAAAATCTGCTCGACTTTTTCCTTCTTCGTTTTCTCACCCCAATTCGCCTAAATTCGATTCTTTTTCTCAATTTCTCTTTAGATTCAGATACCCAGTATATGTACACAAGATTCTAACTCAAAACAACTCTTAAAATCGATAAAACTATCTCAAGAAACTCATCAATCCGATCCAAGTTCAAGAATGAAAGCAATTCAAGAACACAACTCAAGAACATCAAATCCTCAATCTTTTAGGACAAAAATTACACTGAAATAAACATGTTTGGCGCGTGGGTGAACGAACTCAACGCTATGTGAACTCGCATACTTCGTAGGATTGAATCCTTGGCGAAATCCACAACCAAAATTGCAAGAACTTGACGAATCTTGAACTTTTCTTCTCCTTTCCCCTCTTGAGTTCTTTCTCCAAAACCCTAGCGTGATTTGGTAAATGCCTAAACTGAAATATCTCAGTTTAGACCCCAGTTAAACTTCTAAAAACGAAATAAATTAATTGGGTATGGAAAAGACCATAATACCTTCTTAAAATCTGATTTTGACTTTCCTTATCTAGACAACCCGACTTCAAATGGGCATATCTCCCTCATACGGACTCGAAATTGAGCAAACTCGGTGGAGTTGGAAAGATAATTCAAGTATATTTTCTACCGTATCTTGTAGTGCACCTAAATCATCCTGTGCTAGGAGTTATGTTCGTTTAAATTTGACCTAAAACTCATACTTAGCTTAACTTTGTCAAACTTTCCAAATTTGATTATTTCCAAAAACGGTTTCTTTCTAATTCTAGTTCTTTCTAGTTCTTTAAATTAGCGAGGTGTTACATTAAATAAGACGAAAGGGTTGATTTCAGATTCTCCAATTTTTTACCTATTTTCTCTTGAAAAAAATAAAATTCGCTGCTTTGTTTTGTGTATTAATAATGTAATGTTATTGATTATGGCATTAGCAATGTTCTTGGATTAAAATTATAACTTTAACATTGAAAATTATGTTACCAGATTTAGCTCTGAAAATCTGCCATGTGATTTTATACTTTTTCAAAGCTAAAGCTTTTGTTTCATGTATTCATTTTGGTTGAATAGATACAATTGATGTGTTAAAATCTTTTTCATCTGACCAATCCTGAAAAAAATTGAAGATAAAAAACTAACAAACTAATAGAAATAAATAAAAATGTTGATGCTAGGGGACGTTCGGGAAATGGGAGAGAGTAGAATAAATGTTGCCATGTTGGGGTAATGGAGCATTGTATAAGGCTATTTGTTAGGAACTTTTTTCTTAATCTTGAGTTTGTTGCTCAAGATTAGCTACTAACTCCTAATTTTTTTTATATCATATGTGAAATAGAAGGAGTAATCTCATTATGTAATATAATAATATTGTGTTAAACTGTTGTCATATGCTTCTTATAGAGTTATATACTATTCATGTTATCTTCTTTTATTTGTAGCAAGATATTTTGTCATTAGAGTTTTGTGGCATGATCATTGTACATTTTAGACTAAGCAGTACACTTTCTAAAGAAAATAAATCAATTGTATCTTTTAGATTTTCAATTAATTGATGTGATTCTCTATGTTTTGCTTATTGCCTTTGCTGGTTTGGCAAATAAAATAGTAGATGAAAAACTGAAGCTTTTGCTTAATTCTAAGTATGAACTCTAAAATGTTTGTGACTATCTTGCGCAAATACTTTGAGCTAATTTAATCTCACATCAATTCTCTGAAGGAAAAATCACACCATATACACATTTAAGAGACAATATTACGGATTTTAAACCTACTCTTAAAAAATTCTTACTTATAACAGTTTAATTACAGATTGTAACATATCAATTAAATTTAACTTTATTTAAAAATTAATTAAATTTTACTTTATTAAATGATTAATCTTTTTATAATTTTATATTATTAATAATTTAATTATATATATTACAGTTCCTTTTTTAAACTCAGTAATTATCAATTACATAATTTTAGGGATTTATATCGATTACAGTTTCATTTTTACCGTTACACGCCACACCACCAACCCACGTTAATTCCACTCCCCACGCCTATCCTATACAACACGCCACCACCCCACTACCCCACCTTCAGAAATCACAAATTCATCTCTCTCAAACATACTCTATTCCATTTCTCATCTTCTTCATGTCGAAGAAACCTGTTCTAACGCCTCGAAAGAGCCCTCGACTAGTAGAAGCAACTTCTACGGATGAAATACATGCTCCAACATTCAACATATTGACTCAAACCCTGCTGCCAAAAAAGAATGAAATTCCGGCAAAGGGTAGTTCTTCTCAATCGAAGAATCAGATTACACAAAAGGAGAAAAATAGTCAAGCAAAGAAAACGGTAAGCCCTGCAAATCAAAAGGGAAAAAAAGGAAGGGAAAAATTGTAGAAACCCATTCTGATTCGGATTCAGATTTCTTAAGTGAGATAAAAAAACAAAAAAATAAAAAAAGCAACAAATGTCAAAATTGGTCAGTCTTCAAAACCATCAAGAAGAAGAGCAACAACGAAGGAGGACTCAGAAATACCAATATCCAAAAAAGGTAAAAAAATGGTTAGGGTAAGTATTATATTTAATTTATTTTCAAATTAGTGGTTTTTTTGTTAAAAATATTATATTATGCATATTGTTGGTACGAAACTTGTATTGGTGTGAAACTTGTATGAAATGTGAATAATATTGGTATGAATCTGACTTTAATATATGATTTATGAATATGGTATGAAATGTGATTTAATACTGGTATTCAACTAGTATGAAATGTGTTTTGACATTGGTATGATATTGGTTTGATATCAGTAGCCCAATTAGGTGATTTTAGTGCAGTTTGTTAAATTACTTTTTTTTGTATGAATTGTGACTAATATTGCTATGAAATTGATATTTTTCTTAATAATAAGGTTTCTTTTTCAATTTCTCCACTAATGTATTTGAATTTTTAACATTGGTAAGAAATTGGTATAAATTGATATTAAATGTTGTTTTAAAAATTATTTTGATTGTAGTTGGATAAATTTATGAAAGTAGCTTGTTAAATGCCACAGTGCACATGAATCTGGTATGATGATTCAATAATATTTATGTGAATTTTTTTTTCAAATCTCATATGATGTATTACTAAAATTTATGTATATGAATGTCAAATGAAACATGAATAATATTGGTATGAACTGACTTTATATATGGTTTATGAATGTTGGTATGAAATTGATTTAATTTTGGTATAAGAGACACCATATACACATTTAAGAGACAATATTACGGATTTTAAACCTACTCTTAAAAAATTCTTACTTATAATAGTTTAATTACGGGTTGTAACATATCAATTAAATTTAACTTTATTTAAAAATCAATTAAATTTTACTTTATTAAATGATTAATCTTTTTATAATTTTATATTATTAATAATTTAATTATATATATTACAATTCCTTTTTTAAACTCGGTAATTATCAATTACACAATTTTAGGAATTTATATAGATTACAGTTCCATTTTTACCGTTACACGCCACACCACCCACCCACGTTAATTCCACTCCCCATGCCTATCCTATACAACACGCCACCACCCCACACCCTACCTTCAGAAATCACAAATTCATCTCTCTCAAACATATTTCATTTCATTTTTCATCTTCTTCATGTCGAAGAAACCTGTTCTAACGTCTCGAAAGAGTCCTCGACTAGTAGAAGCAACTTCTACGGATGAAATACATGCTCCAACATTCAACATATTGACTCAAACCCCTCCGTCAAAAAAAATGAAATTTCGACGAAGGGTGGTTCTTCTCAATCGAAGAATCAGATTACACAAAAGGAGAAAAATAGTCAAACAAAGAAAATGGTAAGTCCTGCAAATCAAAAGGAAAAAAAGAGGAAGGGAAAAATTGTAGAAACCCATTCTGATTCGAATTCGAATTTCGTAAGTGAGATAAAAACTAAAAAAACAAAAAAGCAACAAATGTCGAAATTGTCAGTATTCAAAACCATCAAGAAGAAGAGCAACAACGAAGGAGGAGTCAGAAATATCAATATCCAAAAAAGGCAAAAAAGTGGTTAGGGTAAGTATTATATTTAATTTATTTTCAAATTATTCAAATTAGTGATTTTTTTATTAAAAATATTATATTATGCATATTGTTGGTACGAAACTTGTATTGGTGTGAAACTCGTACGAAATGTGAATAATATTCGTATGAATCTGACTTTAATATATGATTTATGAATATGGTATGAAATGTGATTTAATACTGGTATGAAATGTGTTTTGACATTGATATGAAATTGATTTGATATCAGTAGCCCACTTAGGTGATTTTAGTGCAGTTTGTTAAATTACTCTTTTGTGTATGAATTATTATTAATATTGCTATGAAATTGATATTTTTCCTAATAAGAAGGTTTCTTTTTCAATTTCTCCACTAATGTATTTCAATTTTTAACATTGGTATGAAATTGGTATAAATTGATATTAAATGTTGATTTGAAAATTATTTTGATTGTAGTTGGATAAATTTATGAAAGTAGCTTGTTAAATGCCACAGTGCACATGAATCTGATATGATGTTTCAATAATATTTGTGTGAAATTTTTTTCAAATCTGGTATGATGTATTACTAAAATTTATTTATATGAATGTCGAATGAAACATGAATAATATTGGTATGAACTGACTTTATATATGGTTTATGAATGTTGGTATGAAATTGATTTAATTTTGGTATAAATTATGTGATATAATTTAATTATAACTACTTATAAACTATGTTGGTGTTGGAATGAAACATGAATAATATTGGTATGAAGTATGTTTTAATTTAGTTTGAACAATTTTATCTTATAGGCAAGGAAGCCATACACACACTGGGCTTCATGCACAAACATGAATGTTTTTGGCGACCTGTTGACATTCCTCGGGCAAGAGAGGTTTTAGCAATTTTTGAAACAAACATCATTTGGTGTATTTTATGAGCTACCCCACATAAAGATTCAATGTCAGTTATTGCGCCATTTGTTACTTATTGAAACTCAAAACGTCAGGGACGACATGTTCATCGTCAAAATAAATGGTACAGTACTACGTTTTAGGATTTAGAAATTCGTAGCAGTAACTGGTCTCAAATGTGGACTCCTTAGCGACTTTGTTTCAGATCCGTCTATTCCAAATAGGCTTATTGAAAAGTATTTTGGTAAAATGACCAAAGTACCTAAGGTAGACTTCTTGAATAAGTTTAAAGAGGCTAACTTCTTTGAGCCCGAAGACCGTTTTAAAATTGGTGTTCTGTACTTCATTAGTACATATCTGACAGGTTCTGAGGCCTCCAAAACAACTATACCTAAACTATATTTTGATTTGGTTGAGACCGGTCAGTATGTCAACTTTCCATGGGGTACTGAATGTTTCAGGTTGACTCTAAAAGCTTGCAGTCGTAAATTGGGAAATAATCCTACATCATTCAAATTTAGCGGATTCCACTTAGCCTTGCAGATTTGATTTTATGAGTGTTGTCATCCATTTGACAAACACAGTTGCTATCCGTGTTGTAAATGGCACACCTCGTATTTTAAACTCGAAGAGATCGAATGAAATTATTTTCTTCGAGGACTTAAAGAATACCATTTTCAGAACATATGGCAACCAGGTCATTTTTTATTTATTGTCCTTTAATAATTATCATTTATTACCTTTTTGTTTATAATTTTTAATTCTCCCATCTTATTTTGTTACTACAACATAAATTTAAAAACATAGTGCTTACGACTGAAGAGATGAATTTCATTGATCAGAATAATTTACATGAATCTTCTAATCATCATGAGACAAAAAAATCAAGCAACGTTAGAAAGGAACGATGTTGACTTGGATGAAAAGTATGTTGAGCTGAAGAATGAAATTGCAGAGGTTAGTATACAAAAAAAAAAACTGTAAGACTAATATATTTTTTTACATATTTCAAAGAATTTATTCACTCTTTAATGTTTAATGACAGGTTCGGCAGGAGTTGAAAGAACTAAAGGATAATGTTTATTTTCTCAATCTCTTTTCCATTACTTAATATTACATCTTATTCTGTAATCTTTAAATTTTTAATATATATGTTTAGATATGTTAAGAAGGTTGACAAGAACATGATCGAATTGAAAGCATATGTCGATAATTCGACGAAGTTGATAATCGATGAGATTAGGTCTTCAAGAGGTCAACCAACACAAACATCACACCAAGAGGTAAACTGCACATACACAATCATCATAAATTTGTAAGTATTTATAATAACTGCTTAATTTCACAGAAATTTGATATAATTGGTATTAAAGGATTTGAGAAAGTTTAGAACTGATCAATTGTTGTGTATCTATTTTTGGTCTGAAATTCATATTATCATGGTATGAATTTTCTATGAGCAAGTAATTATCAAATTTTTAATGTATGATTTGGATTGAAGTTGGTATTGTATTGGTATGAATATTGTATGAGCCAATTCTTATGCATTATTTTCAGTATTATATTTTTTTTATATTGATATTATGTTGGTATGAATATTGAATGAAGAAGTTCGTATGCATGTTTTTGTTGCTGTTTTGAAAGTGGTATTATAAAATTTGTATTAGCTTTGTATGAATATTGTATGAAGTAGTATTATACATTATTTTCTGTTGGTTTAAATTTGGTATTAATATAGTATTAAATTTGTGAAAGGCACCATTCATGACAAGTTATTGTTGTTGGTTTAAACTTGGTATTAATCTTGTATTAAATTTGTAAGAGACACTTTTTACGCATGATTTATTGTTGTTGGTCTGAATAAATTTTATTTTAATGTATACATTAGGATGATGCCCATCAACATGTTGAAGAAACTGAAAAAGTTCGAATGGATCAGCCATT
Source organism: Solanum etuberosum (assembly GCA_029582245.1). Taxonomy (NCBI): domain Eukaryota; kingdom Viridiplantae; phylum Streptophyta; class Magnoliopsida; order Solanales; family Solanaceae; genus Solanum; species Solanum etuberosum. The sequence continues at coordinate 23,720 of JAJONR010008750.1, forward strand.
AGTTTCAATGAGGGAATATGTAGATATTTCAAACACCGATGGTACGAGAACCAATCCCAATATAGTGTGTATATTCACTTACAAAGTTTTTTTAACATTAGTTTTTATTTTTTGAATATGTAGCTGAAGCGCAGAATTCAATTGACCAAACAATCGGTTGTTTCTAATGTTGACTTACCTGGATCATCAGCTTCAAAACCACCAAGTCTAGATGATTATCCTGATTTGACCATGACACAGATTGTTCAACTTGAGCCAATACTCAATGTGACAACTACTTCAGATGTG
>JAJONR010008751.1:0-40043 GCA_029582245.1 Solanum etuberosum
AAAAAATAATTTTTTTTCCTTATCTTTTTTTTATTAAAAGATTCCCCCCCCCCCCCCCCGGTTTTTTTTATATTAAGAAGATGATAGCATATATCTTCCAACTAATAAAAGTCGTTACAATTTACAACTAATGAAATTCCTAACTCAAATTTCCAGCTAGGCCCAAATAGTACTTTGACGGTTTATAAATACCATAATATAGTATAATATAATATGACGGGTGAGGTTTAAGGAAAATAAAGTGTGTTTATATTTTATATCTATTTCGTATAAGTGAAAAAGTTGTTTTTCGATAGACCACCCACTTAGATAAATCATTTCAAAATAGCTTGAAGAAAGAAATACATAAATAAAACTAATAATAACAATAAAATAATGTAAATTAGAGAGTACGAGTTCAATATAACTTAAAAACTCTAATCCAAATGTATAAATTTACAATTCGAATAACACCAAAGAACTAGTAGTATTCATTACAAATCCTTATACATAGGCTTATGTATCGGTCAGTTCAGATTGATTTTGATGTTTATCGATTTAACTTATTGATTATTGGTTTGTATACATGCTAAATCGTTATAGAACCACTAAGACGTCACTTTATCATTATTAGTTTAACTATTAAAAATTTACACATTATTTTAAAATTGAAGATCATTTAGAAATAAGGTGACAATCCAAATGAACTATGCACATGAGTTGATAAATGACATTTTGCTAAAAAACAAACATAACACTTTGTAGAATAACCAATAGTCTGAGACAGTTAGAAATAGAAGTATGAAACTAAATCATAAGTCAAAGACTCTATGTAGGAATGATATAAATAAAATTTATTAATGAGTTAGTCAAGAAAAATCCTCAAACCATTGAGAATTGATAACTAAATGTAAAACAAATCAAAGTTGTTACTGAAACTAAAAAATGAATAACACATTATCGATAAGTCATTATTTTTTTATTTGAATTATTAGTTTCGATTCGATTATAAACACACCTACATATATGTCTACCTCTATTTAAGAAAAAAAATAAGTAAGAGGGCCAAATCCATAAAACCCCAAAAGCATGGGATAAAAAAGAAAATATCAAAAGAAGTAAGCACAAAATGAGGACCGTAGGATTAATAATAAGATCAACGGTGAGATACAACCAAGTGTTCCCCAGTCGGAAAAATAACAAATTTGCTCATTTCCCCACACTCCTCCTAACAACGCCGCTTTCATACACACAGAGAGCAAAACCCTAGCTTCTTTCCCGATTCCGGTAAGTAGGGCTTAACCTTTTTTCATTTCGAACACATATCAAATCAATCGGTGAATTTTGACTGCTTAATTCAGGTACTCTTTCAGTTTGCTTCATCGTTATTTGCTGTATTTTGTTAATGCTGACATACTCATTTTGTATCTGTTTTGCTGTTTGTATTTGAATTTAATCGATAATAGTATGCTTGTTGTTCGAAACAAGAGTTGCATTCTATTGTGGTTTGTATATTTTAGAATTTGAACCTAGGTTCTCTTTGAACGATAGTGTTTTGTACTGTTCATGACTTTATGGTATTGATTGTTCTGCTGTTGATTTAATTGTAACAGTTGCTTAAAACTGCATTTCATGCATCTGCATAGAAACAATATGACTTTCGAAGAATTCAGGAAATATTCATGTCTCAATCTATGTATAACTAAAGGATCATAAGAGAGCTATAGTGCCTAAAGTGTTCTCGGTGCAGGAATTAGATTGTCAACTTTTATATTAGCGGAACTTTAAAGGCTGGATATCATGTATTCCATTTTATGTTTGAGTAGCTAGCCAGAAGAAAATGAAGAAGTTAAGAAGTATAATGTGGTGTGACTGAAAGCTTATGAATTACAGATATGTAGTAAATAACCCTTTAAGGTTTGTTGATGGGAAATAATAAATTTGATACTGTGTGATTAGAATTTAGATTAAATTCTGATGACAATTTTTATTAGACTTCATAATCTTTTTAAAAAAAACACAACATGAAGTATAATAACAGAAAGTTTAATTCAGGCCTGGAGCATTTGTTTATCACCACTTGCTTTTAGTGTAGACTGTAGACTTACATTCCAGCTTATTTTTAGAGCTGGTTTGTTAATAATACAAATTACTTCTGTTAAAAAAGGTTTAGTTCAGGTCGGGATAGCAATAGCGGGGGAGAAGGGAAAGGTACTTTAATCAGGTCAATTTGATTGAGACTTTGATGTTATCCTTGATATAGCAGTGAGCAGCCCAAACTCAATTTTGAAACCAAACACAGATTGATCTACTATCTTTGTTTCTGTTTCCAAATATTCCCAGTGCCAATATAATGTTATGTCCAACACTCTGATTTTTTTAAGGTTTATGCTTGGCTGTGGGTGATGTAATGGTCATGTAGCTGAGAGGTAGAAGAAATGGAAAGCCGAAAGCCTAAAATGTTCTTCTCAGGATATCATGTGGAGAGAGAAATATGAGAGCCTTTGAGCTAAATAAATCTCTGTAGGACACATCTACAGGAATTCGATATGTTTTATGTACGTATGGAGCTTATTGGACATTCCCAGTGAATTAGTGATTACGTAGAATCTCTATATTGGAACTGCAACCTTTAAGATGTTTCTCTGTACATCTTCTATATGGATTAATCTCTTTTTCTCAATGATGTACCTTATCTATAAAAAGTAGGCTGCTTATAGTACAAAATGCATTTAAGGTTGCTAAATTGATATTGGATATATTACCATAGAATTTTGTAGTGAATTCTGTTTGTGTAATTTGTACTTGTCTGTGTTAGTAACATGTTTTCCGTCTTTCCTTGTTCTTTTTTCTATTTCAAAAACAGGGTGTTCTTTGATATGTCTAGTAGGCAAGATTCAGATATTGATGATGATTTCAGTGATCTTTACAAGGAATATACTGGCCCTGTTAGATCCAACACAACTAAGGAACAAGATAAAATTGTGACAGAAAAAAGGCCTCATGTTGGTTCAGATGAGGAAGAAGAGGATGCCCGCGACCCCAATGCTGTGCCGACGGATTTTACTAGCAGGGAAGCGAAGGTTTGGGAAGCTAAATCCAAAGCTACTGAGAGAAACTGGAAGAAACGGAAGGAGGAAGAAATGATTTGTAAAATATGTGGAGAGTCGGGCCACTTTACTCAGGTACTGCTTTGTATTGGGATTCTTATTATTATTATTCTTGTTACTACTATATGTGTCGAGGAGGGAGAGATTTTAAGGATCACAAGGGTTATATCATAAAATATTTACTTTTGGTCAACCATTTAATAAATAATTTCCCGTGTTCCTCATGCTTACTCTCTAGGATGTTGATTTTTTTTTTCCTGAGAATAATTAGTGTGAGAACTTTAGTTCATTTTTTTTTGCTATCACAGTCTTGCTCCTTAATACTCTCTTTTATTTTCTGGTGAAGGCAGTTGTTTTCATCATACCCTTGCTGTCCAGTTATCAGATGTTTGTAGAGAAACATCCACTTTTGTTTCTTGATATACTGGGTCAGCTGGCATACTATAAACTGGTCATTACACTCATCTTCATGCCTTTTTCCACTTCTAACTAAAGAATTTTTAAATTATTCTTTTAGGTTGGCTTGGATAAGTATGAAAACTGAAAATCTATCCATGAGATATCTTTCTTGCATATACTGGTATCTACCTCTCAAAAAAGTGTCTTTTCTTGCATATACTAGTATCTCACTTGATAACTAAAGCTGATCGTATAAGAGCTTTAACTCTGGCAATCTTTTGCTTATGATCCTTCTGAACTAAAGGCATAACTAAAGAAAATAAGTTAAGCTGTGTGCATGCATTGACTGGCAATTTTTTGCTTATGATCCTTCTGCATGCCATTTCTATCAAACCCAACCAGGATTCTCTTTTGGGCGAACAGATGATGGCTTTATTAACAAACCTTGTCTTGCACAAGAATATATTATTATTGTTTAACTAATATAAAAGAGGCTGGCTGCCTATCAAAAAATCAAAAGGGTGTGTACCTACTACCTCCATATCTGTCAAGGTTTTTTCTCATAGACTCATGGAAGAGCTTATGCAAATGGTCAAAGTTTATTTTGTGTGCTAAACAAACCATGTTTAGGGATGTCCATCTACTCTCGGAGCGAGTCGCAAGTCTCAAGATTTCTTTGAGAGAGTGCCTGCAAGGGAAATCCATGTGAAAGCTTTATTCACTGAGAAAGTTATAAATCAAATTGAGAAGGATGTTGGCTGCAAAATCAAAATGGAGGAGAAGTTTATTATAGTCAGCGGGAAGGACAGATTGATCCTAAGAAAAGGAGTGGATGCTGTACATAAAATTAAAGAAGACGCCGACAAAAAGGGTCCTTCTAGTTCTCAGGTGTCCAGATCAAGGTCACCTGAGCGCCGAAGTCCTGTTAGCTCTCGTATGGCACGTTCTGATTCTCAGAGATCCAATCACAGCCCTCAGAGTGCATCACAGTTGCACCATAGGTACGGAAGACAAGAGAAGGTTGTTGATGATCGCGGTCATGATGATTTTCACAAAATTGCAAGGGGTAGTTCACAAGGTAGGAAAGCAAATAGTCCGCTGTCTCTTCTACTAGTAGATCACACTTTGACTTTTAGCCTGCTTTTGGTTTCTTATTTTTCTCTTCTACATGTAACTTTCACAATTAAGTTTTGTATGAACTTCACAGGCTTGTTCTGATGTTGCTTTATTTGCTTTAGTAATGTACGTTGCTTAGTTTATCTTTCCTTTTCTTTTGGTGGCAGCAAGAGGTAAGTTCTTTTCAAGCATTCTGTTCGATTCTGATGTAACATTCCTGGTGGACTCAAATGAAAGGATTGTGTCCCCCAATGAAAATTTTCACTGAAAGTATGTAGAGACTCGTTTGCTTCAGATGGGTTCACTATGAGAATTTAAGATAGTTTGCCATGTTAAAGCTGCCATCATTGTTAGAGTTCTTCACTGGAAGTGCTTAACCCACTCTTCATTTGATGAAGCTTATGGTAATGATGGAGCTAGAGGTCGATCAAGCCTGTCAAAGTCTCCGGCACGTGCTGCTTATATGAGTAACTCGTATAATTCATATGATGGTCATGGTCAGGGCAGGGGTGTCTACAGGTCTGATGGTTGGGATGTGAGTAGACGTGAGTCTGACATGAAATCTAACCGTGATTTTGACCGCCCCTCCATTCCACAATCCTTAGAGAGTGTTGAATTGGAATACCAAAAGGATGCCATAGATCTAGGAAGAATTCGGGACAAGGAAGAAGATGAGGAAAATCACAAGCATAGAGAGGTATGAGATTTACTTAAACTTTCATCTTTCCTTTTGTTTTTTCTATTTGGATTTTTTTTTTTAGATTTCAGACTTGTTTTTGGCTTTGAAGAAGAACCTTTTCTGAAGTCCCTCATGCAGATGTGTTAAATTCCAGTCAGGTTATGTTTTTATGCAAGGACTTCAGTGATAATTTTGTTTTGGTTTGTCAATTTTAGGCCATCAGAGATGTAAGAGAGAACTACATGAAGAAATTGGCCATCCTTAGAGTTGAACATGCAAAGCAATGGGAAGAGTTTCTTCAAATTGATGCAGTAAGGAGGCAACAGCTGGCAGGACATCGCATGCCAGCCTCTGGGTTTGGCAGTTATAATCAACAGAGTTATCAAGAGTATGAGAACTCTGCAGGTAATCCACATTATTCTGGACCCAACATACCAATGGAACCAAGGGGAAGGTATCCAAACCCTATGGATAACTATCATCCATCAAGACCACATGACAGTTACGATGACTTTCAGCGTCAGAGGCGTGATGACTTTGGGAAAGCCTATAATCGATACTAGATGGGTATATTGGAGTTTTTCTGTGGTGAGTTGTCTTTCTCTTTTGACAAGCTAAAAGTCCTAAGTTTCATTTCACGTTTCACCTAAAGCATTAGCTCTGTTATATTTAGGACTTCAAAACTTTCAGGATGCAAGTTGGTGGAGTCCACAGGTTCACTGCGATGAATCAGTCTGCGCAAGTTATGTTTGGAGATATAGAAACGTCATGAGAGATGCTGAGTATGGTACCGTAGATGTTGTAAAGACAATTGAAACAGGGTTCTTATTTGGGGTTAGTGGTGGTACATTTATCTAGATTAGTGAAGTTTGAGCTCTGTCGTGAGATTTGGAAATTCTTAATATCATGGTATACTTGCCTGCTTTTGCATATGCTTCAAGAAGCTTTTGATCAAGTGATGAGTGATACATTTTTCATAATCCTGGCGATTTTAGATAGTTATTGTTCTCTTAATACTTGAATGTCATAATTCAGTCTGCTGGGTTATATTCTTATAATATTTGTTAGTTTCTGCTCTCCTAGTTTATACTAGAAGAGTTTGGTGAATCTTGAGATACACACCTACATTGGCTAAAATATCCTCAAGGACGCTCAAGTTATGAGAATATCCTACCGTTTAATTGATAGAGAGCCTTTTTCGTAAGATTTTTAACATACACTACTTATTAAATACACCTAGATGTGTTAAATTGGCATATTTTGTTAACGGATCAAAATAGGTTAAGTCACCAAATGAATTATAACTTAACCTGTCCAACTCTAAAATTTGGGTTAATGTGCGTAAATTACTGGTTAGGTAATCTTGGGTCAATGCGGGCTATGTTATCTTGCCACTTTATGGATTATGTTATCTTGTGACTTTAATTAGAGACACCTAATAAATAAAAGAAAAAACAGATTAGAAAGGATTTTTTTTTTTTTTTTTGATATTCATATATTTTAAAAAAATTAAGTTATTCATAAATCTACTCAAAAATAAAAAAACTCGTATTTTATTATGTTACCCTCTAAATTATGACTTTCAAGTATTAAAAGTTCTAAACCCTTAAACTTTCACATTTATTAAAATTCATAGTTAAACTATGCATTATTTATGTTATTGCCGAATTTAAATGCACTGCTTCAATTTTTTTTTGAACTGTCAAATGACACTACAAGTATTTCTTTTTTGTTTAAGAGTAATAATAATAATTCTATTTAGCATAAATTCTAATTAAATAACTAGGACTAAAGAAGAACAAGCAGGTTAAGAGAAAAATAAGGTGTCATTTTTGTTCCATTTGGTTCGAGTTCACTATAATTCCATGTTTCTTGCCTCAATTAATAAACCCTAAACCCTTCCTCCGTCCTCCGGATTAATTTTCCGGTGAAGTACACGGCGGAAATGGATTTGGACTTCGACGGTCCAAGTAAAGTTCCGACTAGGCAATCCCGTTTTGCTCCTAAAAGCTCTAAATTGAAGCCCAAACCAGAAAATAAACCGAAAATTGAAACACTGCCACAGTCTGATTCAGCCATTTCGACTAAAAAGGAAGAGTTGAGTGTTCATTTAGCGGAAAACAGAGCGATTACAGGTAATGACGACGTTCCATTGGAGGGAGAGACTAGAGGAAACGACCTAAGAGAAGATGAAGAACAAGTCACTGACAGCGATCATGATGAAGTTGTTCGTGAAATTGATGTGTGTATTGACCCTTCCTTTGAGCCCGGCACTCAGGTAGATTTTACTCCATTTAAGAAATGTGTTGTTTTTTTTGTTATTGAATTTTGCATTTTTTTTTTCTATTTGTTAAGTATAATTTTCTTTTTGTTTGTCAGTTATATGTGTTGCAATATCCATTGAGGGCCGTATGGCGTCCCTATGAATTGGAGGAAAGATGCCAAGAGGTGAGTTACAATTGTTTTTAATGTTTTCGTTTGGTGGAATAAATTGGTCATTGTTTATTATGCCAAATGAATCAGTAGCTTCGAAGATTAAATTGAAAATGCGAGGTTAAAGATAAGAATGGACTGGCTGGGTTTAAGTGATCAGTTCTGAATTCCGGGTTTTATATTTTCAGGTGAGGTTGAGGCCTTCAACTGCAGAAATGGAGGTTGATTTGGCAATAGATTTGGATTCTAAAAATTTTGACAGAGACTCTGTCCATGCCGCAACAATAAAAAAACAGGTTCATTTGATTTATCCTCTAAATGTAAAGAGAATCTTTGAGATGTATGGAAGCTTGACTTTTTAATATAGTGTTCTCTTCTTAAATCGCAACGTAGACAGAACAAACTAGTTAATTTCTTTTCATCTGTGTGAGCTTTCGCTGGGTAGAGTTACCTAGTACATTTTTTGGTAGTTAGTGGGAGATAGCACGTACCCGATGTAATAGTCTAGGTGTTTATAAAAAAGCTACACCACACGCGCGTGCACACACACGTATATGTATACATATGCTCTCCTTTTCCCTAGTTTCTGAGCATAAAATTATTAGAGATAGGCTTAGTGTTGCTCGCAATTGGCGGCTAAGGTCAGTTTTTCTCCCTTTAAAAAACGTAAAATCCACCTTGTGCCGCCGCTATATATATATATATCTTCCAGTTTCCTGGTTGTAACTCTGCTGTTAGGTGTAGTATAATTAGGTTGTTTTTTGCAAACTTTGACATTTAGATTCTGGAAAGTCTGCACTTGATATTTGTTCCCTTAGCAGGAAGTTTAGTTCTAATTTCTTTAGCCAGAATCTGATTGTTTCTTATTTTCCAGATGCTTTCTACATCATGGATGCCATTACCAACTTGCGCCTCTGGATATGCTGTTGGGGTCCTCGTTGGTGATAAGGTAAACAATTGTTGATGGCTTAAATGCATCTTTAACTCCCTCATGAAGTTTGATTGACTAGTAGTTAGTCTTCTGCAGGTTTTCTATGTGCTTATGCATTTTAGTTGTTGTCCTTTTCTTTTTAAAAAACTAATTAGGACCATAACAATGTCGAGTAGCTACTCTCTCAACTTCAAGTGTGATCAAGTCAATTTTATAGCAGCTTCAAGTTGAAGCAAATTATCCGCTGTCAAATCTGACTCTACTGTTATCTAGCGGTCTGGAACTGCTATAATAATATAGTGCTTCTGGCTCTCTTATTCACCCCAAGTTCTGCCATTAAGGGGTTGTTTGGTTGGGAACAAGTTATTGAGGGATTAATTATCCTGTGATAAGTTATTCCACCATGTATATTCCACCATGTATATGGGATAACTTATCCCATCACTATGGTATAAATGGTGGGATATATAATCCAAAGACTACTTAATACCTCCAACCAAATACAGGATAAAATAATCCTGCATTTTATCCCGGGATTATTGTACCTTATACTTCACACCAAACTATTCCTTAGTAGTAAAATGTTGTCAAGTTATTCTAGTTGTATTCTTTTGTTTCTTATATACATTGGTGTGAGTAACTTTAACTAAATTTCTGGGTTTGCTAATAGTGATTTGAAGCTCATTTCTACTGTCAAAAGAAAAATATCAAAGCTTACTTATGTTCTCCATAGTCACGCTTTTGCTTCCCGTTTGTTATGCAGTTACACCTCAATCCTGTTCATGCAGTTGTACAACTCCGGCCATCAAAGCGGAATCTTAAGGAAAGTGAGTTGAAGAAGAACGTTACCACCAACAATGATGAAAAAAGTGTTGAAAATGAAGACGTCAAGGAGAAAAGGCCCGTGGGACCATCAAAGAAGCAGGTTCATTTCATGATTTTCTCTTTGATGACAGCTCCTAAGCTCAACTTATATGGACCTTGTATATGACCACTTTTCATGTGATATTATGGCACAGATCAGTGGCTAGCACTTAAAATATCATATGTCAAGGACTTCCCGTTCCCTGCTTTACTAGGTTTGCCACATTTTTGGATAAATAATGATAACGGGAATGCCTAAAGATAGGTCTTCAGTAGTTAAGCAGTCTGCTACTTCAAGTCTTACTTTTTCTTGTATGGTAAATTCCACACCTACCTGCCTTTCCACTTCGCCTCAATTGGTGACTCGAGTCAACCCCAACTTTATTGTTGGAGGTGGAGAATCTTTTGCAACTAGGCTATCCTTCCTTGATGTTGTACAAGCTTTTTATAAAAGTGTGTTACCTTTTCCATGATTTATTCTTGAAACATATACCTTTTGTGCAGAACAAACCACCTGGGATAGAAAAGGATATTGGAGAGGTATGAACACCTGTGAACATGTACTCACAATTTCTGCTTTTCAGTATTAACTAATAACTCTCCATATTGTTCTTTAGCTTGAGTGGCTGCTGATTTTTCACCTACATGGTTTGAATTGACGTTTCTGTTGCAAGTGTTTTCTATTTATATTTGCTCAAGAGCAGTTAGCTTTCTTCATGCAGTTGCAAGTATCATTCCAAACAGTTCCATTGATGCAGATCCTTGTGAAGTTATTAATATCTATTTTATTTCCTGTTTTAGCATTGGTTACATCTAAAATACCATGGGGCTAGGAGTGACATTTCAGCCAGATATCTGCAGAAAATGGCCATGGAAGAAGGCTCTCCAGTACCATTTTCAATGAGCCCGTATGTGTGCTAATATGGTTTATTTTTCTTTGCTTGAGCGATATTTTTTTTGGGCAAACTGCTGCTGTTCAGGACAACTAAAAGAAGCATTTTCCCTGCCTCAGAGCATACATTTATCTACTCTCATTCTAATACCAGTTTTCTTTTCTTATTCGATACGCAGGGTTGATTATCTGAATGCCTTTTGTCCTGGAAGACCAACTGACACTGACAGACTAAAAATTGTTCGAACAAGGTATTGCAGCCACTCTAATTGGTCCTTCACATCGTGTGTTTTGACATTGAAAGGTTTGGAGGTGCTGCTAAGGACAAAAACAAAAAATTTATTACATCTATGATCATATAGATCGTCTTCTTCTTTATTGTGGGGTGTTATCATCCTCTAGTATTGCACTATTGCTGGACCATTTCACTCCCTGCAAATTATCTTCTTTTTTTTCCATGGAAATGGCAAATTACTGTAATGCATTTCCTTATTTCTTGCTTTCTTTCTTTGTATTTATTTATTCACTTTTTGCATTCTGTATAATGTTGAGTTGAGGTTTATGATGATCTTTGATTACTTGTTCATAATCTAGTGATTTTAGTTTGCAATTGACTTGTCTTTGGTTGATGGACTGGTAATATCCTACAATGTCAGAGATCAGATTCACATAGTAATTAAGCCTAGTTGCAACGTCAATGAATGTAATTCTCATATATTAAATTTGTAGATCAAAATGGAACATTTTTCTGAGCTGGGGAAAAATCTCTCTAGTTAAAGACGGAGCACAGGAATTCTCTGGCTTAGACTCAGGGGGAGTAGCGAGAATTTCACTAACAGAATCAAGTTCAACAGAATACGGTGAAGGGGATTTTTAAGAATGCAACATTGGGAGGTTTAATTAATCTTTGACCATGTATGAAACTGGAGCAAATAATATTTGAGGGAAAATTAGGAGTGAATGTAAACACAAGAAAAGCATGCAAGCTATTAATCACTCAAACACTAAGGTCTAGCTAATCATTGGCAAATGTTGTGCCATGGATCTATTAGTAGCAAGTCTATTCTTTTTTCCCCCGACTTTGATGGCTGGACTTGCTCTATATTTTATGTTAAGTACATATTGGTGTTCCCTCTAAGAGACACTTCAAAAACAGTCTAGACTCTAATTTCTCTCGGTACTGTCAGTGTCGAAAAGCAAAAAATAATAATCTCTGATCTACTCAGAGGTAGAGCCAAGATTTGAAGCATATTGGTTAAGTATTCTAGTTTGAAGTTACTGGGTTCTTAATTAATAATTTATAATTATTCAATGAACTTTAAAATAATATAGAGTTTGAACCAAAGCTACTGTGTTCGGCTGAACTTGTAACCGAAACTCTAGCTCCGCCCATGGGTCTGCTGGGGCTATGAAGGTGTAGATGCTAACTCCGTCAAGTGGTAAGTTAAGCAGGAAAATGAGGTTACTCAGACTTTAATTGCATGGCACAATTGAAGTGTGCCTTTTATTGAAGAAAAAGTGAATCATGTAAATTGTAAAGATAAAATAACCTAAACACGAACAACTCTATGGATAAATCAAAGCAGATAGAGGTCCTTACTTTGAGTTTCCCCGTCACTGTTATCAAAGGAATTTTTCACGTGCTTGTCCCATGAAAAAGAATCAGGCCCGCACGTGAAGGGTGTCTTCAAGACATGTTTAAATAAATAAAACCGTGCTGACAGCCTGACATAGTTTGACATAAATATGCAGCCTCTGACTTGAATTGCTTCTGTTTGGGATTCTTTTATTTTCTTTCTCTAGCCAGAAATTTGCTGTTTCTTCATTCTAATATCCCTGACATGTGAATAGATAGCATTTCTTGATATGCCATGTTTCTCAACTATCTTAAATAAACATTCTTTCCCATTATATGGTCCTAACTTGTAAATTGTCAAATTGATGGTTTTCAGGTTGTCTCAATTACCACTTGAAGAACGTGTTAGAACTTGGCTTCTTGAGGTTTGTACCCACTATTTGAATTGTGCGCTGCATGTATATTCTTATGCCTTCAGCAATGTTCATATACATGGCCCCAAGGCCCTTATAGTTCACAAAGGCAGCACATTTCTAAATCTGAGTTCATATTGCAACAGGGGCCTCCAATTCATCGTTTTGATGCTTTAAAGCACCTAGCACCAGATAATTCTGCTGATGAGATTATGAGAGTCCTCCAAATATATGCACAATTAGTTCAAGGATTGTGGGTTCCAAAAAGTTCATTAGTCTATGGAACGAATAGTGGAGTTGAAGTTTTAGCGAGGAATTTCGTTCTTTATGAGTTTACCAAGGGTATCTTAATTAAAAAGTCAGTTTTTGGCAGGAGGCCTGAATTCCTTAAAGCTGCGACACCAGCACTAAAATCATTAGCTGTCGAGAGGCCTGACCTGAATGATTGGAAGCTCAAAGAGCATCCTGACAAGAAATTTGAAAACCTTTATGGTGATGTTGTGAGAGAGCAGCAAGCTACCTGGGAGTGCTTGGGGAAACAGATCAATGATGTTTTGCCTGGAGGAAGAAACAGGCCTACTATGAAGAATCTTTTAAACCCTAATGCCGACATTCCTGCATTGCCAAGTGGTGATAAACCCACTTCTAGCTCACTTTTGAGAACATCTATGTCCGAAGAAATTCGAGAAGCTTTGCCAAAGGCGCTTCAAGAAGTTTTTAGAACTTATAAGGTTTGCAGGTGAGATCTCTGAAAATGACTTGTTAAATTTCTGCTTTTGCTGTTTAGTATCCAGTGAACAGTGATTTTGGGTATTCATCTTAGTCACACAAATTGTTAAGAGTCTGAGAATAAGTAGGTGTCTGGCCATGGATTTCAAGTAGGAGTTGGTTATACGTTTTGCAAAGGAGAGAAAAAGAGCACTTTATTTGATGAAGATCGAGTTGGTAAATAGGTTTGGAGCACTTTTCCAAATTGTGATAATTTCGCATGGCCAAACGGTTTCTTGCAGAAACCTGGGTCAAGGAGGTGGTTTATTGACCTTGGTTTGATTGCTCTAAAATTGGCAATCATGTCTGGGCTTTCTAAAATTGCTTTTGCTCCCTCCAACTTCTGTCACCTGTTGTCTCCCTAATCTTGTCTCACTAATAAGTAATAACATCACCTTTTTATGGCTTTTGATATTATCCTTTGGATCTTAAGGAATGCGTAAATAGGTGGTTTTTTTAATCTGCCCTGTAAGTCATTTACCTCTTAACACAATTCTTCCTGATTTCATCCTTCCTCTATTTGATTGTTTCATCCCAAGTATGACCAGTTTTCTAAAAGGATGAGATGGTCTAGTTATAGGACATATTTCTTTGCTTTCAAATATTTTAATACCTTTGAGCAGTGTTGATCCATTGCCCCTCAAAGTCCTGTTTATGTTGACTTGTTAGTTGAGGTGAGTTGTGTGAGTATTTAGGTCGAAATTGTCCACCACACGATTCATGACTTGTTTTATTAGCATGATTTTCTCCATCTAAATTTGTGACCCCTAACAGATTGAGAATCCGCTGTTTACTTTTTGTCAGTTTCCAACAAATCCGCCAAGGTCTGCGAAAACTTGGAGTTTCTAAGTCATATCCTCCAAAGGGAGCTCCAAGGAAAGGTATAACTGCATCCATTGATGTTTTTGATGCACCTCAAGAGGAGATACAGGCAGTGATTAATCAGGTTGCTGTAAACATCCATGGTGTCTATGTTTTGAAGTCGTCACCAGATAATCCACAGTATGACACATTGAGGTTAGTAACCATTGCAATTATAAGTAAAACTGCTTGATGAACACCTAGGCTCACGACTAATACATAATTTTGGTTCTCAGGAAAGTTGTAATTGATCTTTTTATGGCTGAAGGACCGAGTGCCAAGCTAAAGAAAGCATCTGTAACTGAAGCTGCCAAGTTGCAACTGAATAGGGATATTACCAATGTTGAGTTTCTAAAGGTGAGTAGTTCTTTTCTTGTAATGAGAGTTAAGGAATATCTTCTTCTTGACATTATTGTAGTTGATGTAGTGATTTCAATTTTGAATTAGTCAATCAATGAAATACACCTACTTCGGGTTATTTAAATACTTGCAAGTAATTTTTCTTTGAAGGCATGTTTAGCGTTTCTCTACATCTCACACTTGTCTGTACTTAAAAACCTAATGTTGTGTGGCAACATCACGAAACCATAGTACAACTAGTTGTGCTCTGTCTTACCCAAGTCTACATTGACTTCTACTGATTGTAGGTCTTTGAGCCACCTTCTGTAAGTAATTTTAGGTCTACTTCGCTTTTTAGCGTTTTCAATCACCAGAATGTACATATGAACTGATAAGTTGCATGGTAAAGATTAAAGAAGTGTTAGACTGACACGCAAGAAAAGGGGATGTCAATAAAGGTGTTGCTGATTTGATTCCTATAGATTGGTGGGCACAGTTGGTTTGCTTTAGGAATGCCACTTAGAAGAAGGGTCATGCAGATTGGAAGCATTTTCCTGTGGAAACAAAAACAAGGGTTTTTTCTGCTAGTTGAAAAGAATTTCCTTTTTCATTTTCCATCGAGTTTCAAGAACTGTTATTTCCTTTCCCCTTCTTTTTATAATTGGATCTATAGTTTGGTAAGTTGCCTGGAATTTTGTATTATGAATGAGCTCCAGTGTGAAATATTGTCGTCGGTCATATTGCAATGGTTTTTCTGAAATTTGTGCAGAAGCTTCATTGCTTTTGTCTAATTCCTGATATATTGTAGAAAAGACTTCCTGAATGGTAAATAATTTACTATGCTTGTGCAGGTTATGAAGGAACTATGTCATTCAGAAAAATCAGCATGGGTTTTGAGAAGTGGCGACGGCAAGCCAGAATAGTCTACCTTTAAATCATGTTGTACAGGTCAGGGGAAGTAGGTACTTGTTAGTTGCGGAAATTCTCGATAATGAGCAGGAAGAAAGCTTTGCTTGAGGTTTCCCTTGACTCAATTGTTTAGTTTTTGGGTTATACGATGTCTCAAGTATATGGTTGAGCTGTTGGTAGGAAACGTTTTGCATTTGCAAATCTAGTAGAAAATTTAGGAGATATTACTTTATCAGAAGATATTGTAGAGATGTACGTCTTTCGTTTAGTCACTCAGAGTTCTAAGTTGGTTCTAGTTTTATGATGGCCAATGATACATGTGCATTGACAAGATTTAAATAGATCATGCATCGAGGCATTTGGGAGAAATTAAGTGCTTCTGGGGAGTAACAGAAATCAGGACGAGTCTACATAGTTGTGTATAATATATGGCACCGAAGGGTGTGGCCTAGTGGTCAATGAAGTGGTTGAGAACCATAAGGTCTCAGGTTCAAAACTTAGAGGAGACAAAAAATACTAGGTGATTGTTCCTATCTGTCCTAGCCATGGTGGATAGAATTACTTAGTCCCTATTGATGGTGGGAGGTGGTAGGTGTCTCGTGGAATTATAGTAGACTATTTTATTTTTAACATATCATAGTAAAAATTTGCCGATCAAGCCGCGTCGAGGGACAACACTCGGCCTCCCCGTTAATGATACATCTCATGTTTATTTTTTGTCTCATTTCATGTGACATCGTTTGAGAGTTAAGTTTTGGCCTGTGAATTTAGAATGAAATTTTAAAATAAAATTTACGTATTTAAAAACTATATAAGAAGTATAACAAGTTATAGTATTAGCTAATAATTTAAAAACATAAAAAGATCTTATCAAACAAAATTCAAAAGTTACTACAAAAAGGAGGAGCTACTTCTAAATCCTGGGAAATCTTAGTTGCAGAATCGAAAACTTGTACTATTGTGTAATGTGTTCTCAAAAAAGAGTGGAAAAGAAACTTTTATTCAAATTAGAGTAGTACTACTAGTTCTGCAACAATAGAAGTGTCAGCAGCCCCTTTCAACCTATTGATATGAGTTATGATAGAATGGTAAATTTCTTCATTCTTAATTAGATATTTCGAATTTGATGAACTTATGAGAATAGAAAAAATCTATTTGGAGGCATTACTCAAAAATGAGTTTTGTAAGGTACAAATTTAAATTTAATAGACTTCTATGAATATGGACTGAAAAAAAAACCTTTTCTACCTTAGAAGAAAAAGAAACAAGAAGCATTCACAGCCGAATTAACATTGAATAGTGTCTTTAGTACTATCACTGCACAGCCTCTCTGCTCCTGTGTCACGTCGTTGATAATTCCATTTAAAGGAAAGACACTATTATTAAGTTTTTTTTTTTTATATCTAAAATTTGAACTCGAAACTCTGGTAAAGAATGGACGAATTACAAATGACACACTTTTATTCTTAGTTTATTGCTAAAAGAATATCATCTTTTAAAAATAATATGACATTAATATTTGTTGCTCGGATGATAAGTACCTCTCACTTCCAATTCCGACTTCTATGATCAACCTTGTCCCACTAATATTGACTTTTTGGACCTCAAGGAATTGTCATAACACCTTAACAACTAGACTAAACCTTTAACTTGTGTCAAGAGGTGTCAATATTTATATATATAGGGTCCGCCCCTGCGGCCTTACCAAACAGAAAAAGAAAAAACCCTGTGGTATTAACTGTAAATTGGAGTACTACTTATATATCGGTGTTGCTACAAAATTATCTGTAATCAAACTTAGATTCCCATGCTAAAAATTCATTTGTGTACCATGTATTAATAAGTGCAGTCCCTCCTTTATGAAAAATTACATTGTTTAGCTAGGTTGATTTTTATTTTATATATGTGTACTATATGTTAGACTCGCCTAATTTTCTACGTAGTTATACTTTCTTATATTGATTTTTTTTCATGAAACTAAGACAAATAAAAGTTAAAGCAATTTTTTTTGTTATAAAAAAGTAATATATCAACGTTTGAAATATAAAAAATTGAGTAGAAATTAGTCATGACGAAGAACCTTTTCTTCTTTTAATTTCATATTTGATTTTGTTCTGCATAAATGTAAAACAAATTAAAAGGTAAAAAAGAAAAGAAAAAAAAGATTTATCAGTGGCGTCTGATTTAGTTACAACAAACCCAACAATTTATTTGACTTCTAGTTAGTATTATATTTTCAGAATACTAGACAAGTAAAAATGAGAAGAGAATATAAGTAATTAATTATTTTTTGCATAATAGGGTCGTTTGGTAAAAAGTATAAAAATAATATTGAATATGATATACTAATAACAACGATAAAATTAATTATGCTGACATGTATTATTTTTTATCGCCCATTTGGTTTGTTAAATGAATGAGGTGTACTAGAATAGAAATAATACATATAATATTATTAATCAATGTCATGATTTACTAAGAGTAAAAGTAATACTGAATAACCTATATAATTAATACAGTATATATTATTTTCTCTAATATCTCCTACCAAACTATTCTTACGTGTGATTCATCTAAACACATACGCTCAAAGACACATATAAATATGAAAATTTAAAAAAGAAGAAGAAATTTTCTAGAATTAATTTGAAAAAAAATTAGATCTGATAAAAGGGTGGAAACATGTTATCATGTTCCCTTTTATTCATCAATTAAAAAAAAAGAAGGTGGAAATAAGGCAAAAGGGAGAAAGATCCATGCAAATATGGCAACAAAATCTTTAGGAAAAGTTTAAAATAAAGACATTTAATCATTTGGATTATTAAGAACCTAATTATACGCCTGACATATCAAAAATATCTATTATAATCTCACAAATGAAATTTGGGAAAAATATGATATATACAGAAGATCTTATTTTTATTTTTTCTCGAGTAGGGAAGTTAATTCAATAGATTTTGACTTTAAAAAAAATATGTTTTCAAATAAAATTGCAAGAATCATATGACAAGAAAAATAAGACATAGTAGAAAATAAATATAAAGGTAAAAGTAATAAATGAAAATAAAAAAGGAAAGGTTTCTTCATAAGGCAGCATGTGCATGATAGTTGTCCATTCTTTATCCACTTATGATCATGCTTTGCTTAAAATTATTTTAAATTACCCCATTTTGCCTTCCCATGAAATATTCAAATCACAAATTAATACAATTCCTTTCATTTACCTCTATTACAAATAAACAGAAAAAATATCTAAAATTAAATAAATAATTCTTTCTTATCTTTCTCTAGGTGTTCGATACTCGCTTAATGAATAACTTATTTGATCAATTTTTTCAATTAAATACTTTTGAAGAGTACAATTTTGCTTAATTAATTAATTTGAAAAAAAAAAGTTACTTTCATTAATATTAAAAGGAATTATTTTTAGGAAAAACAATATTTGTCACTCTTTCTTTATTATTTTCTTCTACTTGAGTTTGATACACTTGAACCGAAATTCTTTTAGAAACAACCTCTCTATCTCCACGAAGTAGTAATAAGATTAGGGTACATTCTATCCTCCCTAAACTCCACTTAGTGAAATTTTACTAGATATGTTGTTGTATTTAAACTTATATAAAAAAAAATTCTCAAAATCTTGGTTAAATACACCAAAACTCTAATTTTTTTATTTTAAAAAGAAGCATTTTTAGTTTTCAAAAAAACTTAACCAAGTGTCTAAGTAAATTGAGATTGAGATGGAGTGTAATAAATAAATTCTAAATCTAGATAATTTTATTAGAGCAATTTTGGGATCATAGTGTGTAACCTCCTTCTCTTTGGTTGAGGAATGCTTGTCACCTACTCCTCTTAAAAGCTTAAGTTCCCACTCCCACTCTACTTGTCTTCTTCAACTTTTCTCCTAAATTGCTAATCTTTGATCTGCTCTGCTCTGTTTTTTCTTATAGAATGGAGGATTATAAATGCAAGCTATGTTCAAAGAAATTCTTAAATGGAAAAGCTTTAGGTGGTCATATGAGGTCTCATTTAATACCTCTACCACTTCCACCTAAGACTCCGCCGTTAAATCAAGATTCCGGCGGCCGGAGTGAGTCGACACTCTGTTCATCGGAAAATCAAGAAGATAAGGATTTTAATTATGGGTTGAGGGAAAACCCGAAGAAAAGCTTTAGAATGATAGATCCTGAGTTTTTGGAGGATGGGTATGTGGTACAAGACAGAGAGAGTGAGACTGAGTCGGAGAAAAACACAGAAAATCGGAGAAGATCTAAGAGAAATCGAAGAATGGTTGAAAATGATGAAGGAAACGAAGAAGTGAAGGAGAAAATTGCTGATTTCAGATCGTTGAATTTGTATTCAGATGATGCAGACATTGCTATGTGTTTAATGATGCTTTCAAGAGGTTCAAAATCGAAGCCAAAACACCAATGTGGGATTTGTTACAAAATGTTCAAAACTTCTCAAGCTTTAGGTAGTCATAAAACTATTCACAAAAACAGAAACAACTATGATGACGAAGAGGAGGCGCAAAAAATATCATCCAAGAGAAAACTAAAACTAGTTAGTCAGGTGGATGAGAAATTGCATGAATGTCCATTTTGTGGGAAGTTTTTTCAGTCAGGTCAAGCATTAGGTGGACATAAAAGATCACATCTTGTTATTATGAGTTCATCAACAATAACAGGTTCTTGTTCATCAACAAATTCAGCTAATTTACCAAATAGGTTCATAGATCTTAACATGCCAGCACCACTTGAAGACAATGAATTTTGCCAACCAGATTTTTCTGCAGTGAAATTTCAACAAGAATTTGCATGAGAGGTTAAAGAATTGTCTTTTAGTCATTTTTCTTAAATGTGATTGGCTTATTTGTATTAAAAGTTATAATCTTTAGTCCCATTTTAGCTCCTCTTGTTTTGGGTACCTGTAACTTGTAACACACATTGCTTTGAAACTTTCACAAGCAATCTGAAAAATTAGTTGCAGATACAAACAACTGATACAGTACTGTGGGGTGGGGACCAACTATTGCAGGGTACTAGTAGTATAGCAGAAGAAAAAAATGAATTTTATATAATATCATCAGAGTTTTTGTATTCTTTTGGTTTATGGCTACTTAGAATATGCTTATGAGTATTGCTTGTTGTACAAGAACCTTTTGTTCAGTTTTGGTCTCGGTGAAAATACCAAAGCAAAGTTTTCAACTTACTGTTGAAGCCCGGACTTTTTAAAAATATTTCTATATATTCGTGTTAACAATGGTGGAGCCAGGATGAACACCCAACTATCGTGAGCTTTTGTATCTTGAGTCAAGAGATTGTCAACATCAATATATATGAAAATGAAATCAAAATTTAACTTATTTATACAATATAATTTTTTGATAAAAGGGTATCACTTAACGCTGCTTAAGCTATGTCAAATTCATTAATAATATGTAATTTTTGAAGATTCAAACGTGTCTAACAATATTTTTGAAAAGTTCAAACTAATATTTACTTCTTTGCTTGCTATATCCAGCTGGTGCCTTGTGTTTCTATGTGCTTCTACTGATATCTTTTTATTATTTTAAGGATTTATTTTGTGTATAATTAAAAGAGAAACCTTAAAAGAATGCCATTATTTTGTTCTCTCTCATCATTGCCTTTATGGATTTGTTTACTCGAGTCTGCACAAGTAATTTTTCTCCGTCTGTGACAGATAATAAGTACCAGAATCTACTTCTAAATTACCAAAAGGACCCCAATCTTTTTCCTTTTTCACTTTACTTGACATGACTTATTTTTTTATATAAAAAAATATATTCAAAAGTTCACCATTGTGGTGAGAGGTTAATTAACCACCAAAAATTATAGTAAAGTGACAATATATTTGTCCATTCTTAATTAGTACTCCCTCTGTCACATAAATTAAAATAGAAGGAGTATAAGTTTTGGATTCGACTCCTTAAATATTGAATCGTCTTTGTTAGATAATACTTATTTCATTATACACTAGTTTCATATACAAACAAACTACTTATTATCAATTTCAATATTGATTTTTTTTTATCATTTAGCATATATCATATGTCGATTACTTTAAGTAGGTGTTTAGTTATAGATTTCAAATATTTTTCACTTTAATTTAAAATTTATGAAGATAGAATTGAAGATAAAATTGTAAAACATAAAATAAAATATTTTTTTTGAAATTTATAAATGGGAAAATAGAATTGGAAAACAAATTTTGGAATGTTTTTTCAAAATTGAAAATTTATTTTTAGAAAAAGTGAATAATTTCATGATTAATCAGCTAACTCAAATGAGCTCTAAGTAATAACTTGAGTTTAGCAGCTACTCATAATTAGCATTACAAAATCCAATATGTAGAATTTTTAATCAACAGTTAAAAATACAGCATAATTTGGTACTATAAAATAAAAAAATTTATTCCTAATAAAAAGGAGAGATCTCGATATAAATAAGAAAATGATGGAAGCTAGCTAGATGTATGCAGTTGTTAAGGAAGCTATCACTGTCAGTCACATAAATTAAAAACTATAGTATAAGATTTAATTAATGGCCACCGCATTTATCTCTCTTAAATTAATTACACTTGATCTCTTTGCCTTCAATTTTTAGGGGCCGATATGATACGTTAGCTATTGATTATCACATTGCAATTGAAATTGAAATTTTTAATACTACATCTCGATATATGATATTTAATGTATATTATAATTATTTATCTATCCGATATGCTAATCAATTTTTATAGAAAGAAATAGTAATATTATATCGAAGTATATATTCAATATAATATTACATGCAACTCATTATATATTGTTATGATACTAATAAATATATAAATTAGTACTAATATAAAATTAAATGTTTAGACGTTTGACCTATGACTATTATTTTTTTATTGAAACATTTTTTATGTGTAATTAATTAATTAAGAGAATAACTTGTATTTATATATATATATAACATGCTAGTATTATATAATTGTGACATTTCTTAATAAATTAAAATATCAAATATCAAATCATACAAAATTAGTTAGCTAGCGTATGGCCATAGATTTTCAAATATTTTTGGCACATATTAATTGTGTTAAAATTTGAGTGAAATTTCACCATGTGCTTGACCATAGTATTTGGGAAACATATTTCACTTTTTTAGGAAATATGATTTATACCCGTAAGTTTTAAAAACTATCAAAACTAACCATATGTTTGTATTACAAGTCAATTGGATCTTCGTTGCAACAAATAACAAGTAGTGTCCATGACACTGAAGCAATATGGTAGTTCGGAGTGAGTGCAACAAGCATCATTCCATACATCGTGAAGTAGACAAAGCACATGACTTTGTTACCCTGAGTCGATTGTTCATCAATAACCATATTATCACTTTCATATTCACTAAATATTCCATCAGTACTTTGGTGTTTACGTAAAAAATTATATAATACAACGCAAACAACATGTTAATATTATATAATTGTGACATTTCTTAATAAATCAAAATATAAAATATCAAATCATACCAAATTAGTTAATATGATAACAATATAATATTTTATAAAATGGAAAATCAAAATTATCGAACTTGCATCCCGCCCCTACTTCCAGAATTCGATCCAGTTTATATATATATATATATTTGGTCAGAAAAAGGGTGTGTGAGTTTCTTTCCCCTAATGGTCCTGTTATCCTGTATCAAAAAATTATACATATAACATGCATAATATTAATAAAAAATGCCTTCTTAGTTCTGGTCCTGAGAGTAGTTAGTGATAAGATACTACTCTCTCTCCATTTTAATTATTTTGGATGGCTTAAGCTTATCTTGATTCCCTTCTTTAATAAAAAAATAAAACTTTACGTAGATGGTTTTGACGAAAAAAATGGGAGTAAAAGTGTGCTTATATCAGCTTCAAGTTGAAGCAAAACTAATTTACGATCGTATATACAGGCAGGAGGTGCTATAATATAATGCTTCTGACTCTCTTTTCATCGCAAGTTCTATCACTTAGTATTAAAAATTGTCAAGTCCTTGTAGTTATATGCATGGCTCTAAAATTGACAATCGTGTCTAAAACTGATTTTGCTCCCTCCCCCTTTGTGTTTAGTTCATGAAACCCCACTCTCTCTACTTTTCTAGTCTTGTTAGTTCATGAAACCCCTCTCTCCCAATCATTTTATGTAAGAAGCTGTAAATAAATAGTTGGTTTTTAATCTCCCATAAATATAGTTGAAACAAACTAGAAATTTAATTCACAAATAATAAATTAAAAATTCAATTCACAAATAGAACTCATGGATTGTATTAACTTAACTCACTGAATTACAAGCTAGACTAGAATTCTTGTCCTACACACACAAATTATCATGTTTCCATCATCCTACTCCAACTACAGGTGAAGGCTGCGGGGCTGTGAAATGTTAGGATTTGAGAGTTATTTAGCGATAAACATAGGAAAGAAAAGAGTGTTTTAATCTGGATCGTTCATTATATTAGGATGGCCGACTGTGATTGGAGTTGAGATTGATCAAGATGATGAACGACTATGATTTAAAAGTTGAGTTTTAAGAATTGGATTGAATTTGGTCTAATATAGCTATAACCCATATGAACAAGTGGTTAAAATTGAATCGAATAGGCTATAATTGAAATGAATTGAATAGGGAAATGACTACGAATTAAATAAATTAATTGCTATTTAATTAATAAAAATACTATATTTATTTAATAATTTCATACAAAATAAACACTTAAATATTATAGATGTTTAAATCTAAAGTAAATTAATTATTTCAAATTTAAAAATCGATAAGTATTTTAATAATAATAAAAATTTAATAAATTATGAATATTAAAGTATATAATTGTCTAGATAAAATTAATTATAAACTTAAACATATAATAACTCCACACTACAAGTATATAAGTTATTATCCAAGGAAAATTTTGTTATGCATTCATATGCACCGTGAGGTTCTTGAAAAGTATTAAATAACTCCATACTACAACAAATAAAGAATTCTGCGGTAATTATTTAATGATAATAGTATAATTTTTGCTAATTATATTTAGAGACGATGAAACTCTATATAAATGTTACTAAAAGTTTTAGCAACTCCGAATGCAGTAACATTAGCTGCTATAATTCTTCTGAACTCTCTTATTCACCGCAAGTTTTGCCACTTAGCATTAAAAAATTGTCAAGTCCTTCTAGCTATATTCTTCTGTTTCTTATATACATTGGTGCGAGAAACTTCGACTAAAAATTCTAGGTTTACTGATAGCGAGTTGAAGCTCATTTCTGCGGTCAAGAAAAAAATATGTTATTTTTTTGCATTGATTCTTGTGCTTAATTGGAGAATGTTATTATGTGAAAATTGTTATTAGTACTGATGCTGCAAGAAGCTGAGTAAGAAGGTATTTCAATGCAACAGCTCTAAATATGGCTTATTTTTTGCCATGGGTTGATACTTGTTCTTGATACTTTTGAAGAACCAGAGTTAAACTAATATCTCGCCAGTATTTGGAGTACAAGCAGAAGCGGAGCCATGATTATAAGTTTAGAGTTTTAAGAAAGAGAAAAATATTGCAAAGCATGCTTCCTTTTAACTTTTGATGATAGTGGCATTCGAACCCACTTTTGATGATAATGGCGTTCAACGTCCCACAACTCTAGCATGTGAAAGAGTTTCCATGGCCCTTTCCTTACCATTTAGCCATCAATTAATTTTGTCAGGAATTCACAAGTTAATATACATATGTATTTATTTAATTTTCTAATACAAATATAGAATCTAAAAAAATCAGTGAATTCGAATCTACAAACCCCCACCTAGCTCCGCCCCGGAGTACAAGGACATGACAATCAAGGAACTTTTTGTAGCGTAACAACTTCCTCTACTCCTTCCGTGGATTATGCACGTGGAAGGAAAAAAGAACATGACAGGTCTAATTATTTACTCCCTCCGTCTTAATTTATATGACACTTTTTTAATTTTGAGATTCAAACAAGTCTATCTTTAATAGTAAATTTTTTATATATCTTTTAATTATTTTGAATTGTCAATTATTGTGACTTATAATACTTTTTACATAGTTTACAAATATATAAATTTCATTTCAAAAAAATTGAAGATTCCATGCGTAAATTTTCGATCAAACTTAAACCGTTTGATTCTCGAAAATGAAAAATATCAGATATCCTGACCATATCATCTTGGCTCCTAGACATTTTTGTCCTCTTCCATGCAGTTATTACACATGAATTATCACCAAGTCTGTAGGTTTTTAATCAAGAATCCTCAAGGGCCAGCTAGCTAGTTCATACTTAGTTGTTAATGAGCCCACTTTACTATGTTAAGGTATGAACCTTTTACGTGTGTCTAATCCAAACACAAATTATTATTACACCAAAGTTACAATTTTATAACCTGTTTAGTCAATCTTCTAAAATCAGTTTTTTAGAGAAGTATTTTTGTGAAATAGTAATTTGTGTTAGAAAGTATGTTTACCATGAGCATTACAATTATATGTTAATATTACTATGTTCATTATTAGGTTTTTATACCACTAGACAGTGTCTAGCGGTCTTTTATCAATAAAGATTTTTCAATATAAAGATTTTTCAAAATTCTGTTGAAAACTAAATTTCCGATGAATTTAGTATATTACTTCTGTTTTTACTTTGTTGAATAGGATTTTACAAGCTCAATCAAAAGCAAATGATCATCCAATTACCCTTGAAATCAATCACACAAGCTCTCAACATATCTTCCAAGGTTTGGATAGTACGCTCCGCTTGTCCATCGATTTGTGGATGAAAAGCCGTGCTAAGCTTAACATTAGTACCAAGACTAGATTTTCAAAACTGAGAAGTGAATTGGGTACCACGATCGGAGATAATGGATAAAGGAACTCCATGCAACTTTATCATTTTCCTCAAATACAACTTAGCATAATCCTCCGCGAGTAAGAAATCTTGACGGGAATAAAATGAGTTGATTTCGTCATCCGATCTACTATAACCCAAATCGAGTCATGTTGTCGCCGAGTACGAGGCAACCCTACTATGAAGTCCATATTCAAATCTTCCCACTTCCCAGTAGGAATACTAATGTCTTGGACAAATCTCCCGGTTTATGATGTTCAACTTTCACTTGTTAACAATTAGGACACTTAGCCACAAATTCCGCAATATCCTTCTTCATCTCATTCCACCAATAGATCTCCCGCAAATCGCTGTATATCTTGGTGGCTTCCGGGTGAATAGAATATCGTGAACTATGGGCTTCTGATAAAATTCGTTCCCTCAAGTCATCAACATTGGGAACACACAAACGACCTTGATAACGAAGCACGCCATCTTCCCCTTGGGAGAAAGCCTCAACGAACTTTCCAAGCATTGCTACTTTCAATTCAACTAAGATCGGATCAAGACATTGCTTGGCTTTCACATCCGTCACAAAAGACGATTCTGAACCATTTTGCACCACAACACCACCCTTTTTGTCGCTATTTTTTTCTTGGAACTTTGTGTGGATTCAATGCAATCAAGTTTCTGCATACATTAGGCTGAATTTCAATGTTAAGGTTTAGCATTTTTTATTTTTTTTAAAAAAAATCGGCTAAATTTTAGTAGAGAAAAAAAGAATTACTTTGGGAAATCATTTGTATATCATATTGGCCACCGCACGATGCCGGTTGGGACCATTGAGTTATTTTTTCGGTAGGTTAAATCAACAATGATCATTGGATTGTTTTTCCTCGCCACTAATGGTGATGACAAACATCGTGATGCCTCACGAGGTCAAGAACGTTTCAATAAAATTAGTGGATTAAAATAAAATTTTAATAAGAATCCTTAAATATATATAAATACACAAAAAAAACAAAAAAATTAGAGTTGTCCTTTTTATTTTCACATATTTGTTGTTTCTATAGTGTAATATTTTTAAATAAAATAAAGCTTTCAATAATATAAAACTAAGAATTAATTCTAGTTAATAAGATATTAGTCATGTGTTTACAATACATTACCCTTGGATGTTACGGAAAAACTTTAGTTATTAATTTTAAAATTTGAGTTAATTAATTTAAAGCTCTAAAATATTTGTGTTTTTTAAACGAATGCTTTTTTAGCTTTATCATTTCATTGGGATTAACTTTCATGTTTCCCAGATGCTGAAAAAGTTCATCTTAGCGTAGCTTTTTCTTCACCAAGATACATCTTAGCCAGAGCTAAAGCGATGCATATTTTGACACAGAGAAAGTAAAAGCATATCATCTTTAATGAGAATGTAAAAATTGTTCACAGTTTATATATATGTAAGGAAAAAATTGTTCTGCATTCATATGCACCGTGAGGTTCTAGACAAGTATTTAGTCCACACAACAATAAATAAAGAATCTTGCGATAATTATTTAATGACAATATATAGTATATAATTTTTGTTATATTATATTTAGAGACAATAATAAATATGACTATATAAAACTAACACTATAAATAAATGTCGCTAAAGGTTTTAGCGACTTTAAATGCGATGACATTAACTCAATTATCACTATATGTTTTCACAACAATAAATATTACTGCTAAAAGAAAAATTTATCGCCACTGAAGATCTCTTTTATGGTAGTGACACTCTCTTTGTGCTTGACATTCACTTGAATAAAGTAAATAAAAAAGAGACATATATACAAAAAATTATAAGATGTTACCTAAACAAATTAAATCCGAGAAAAACAATACACTGTTCAAAAAAATGAGATCATTTTAAAATGTGATCGTCATGTACAAAGTCATTAAAGTTAACTAAATAAATAACCCCATCAATATAAACACGATTGTTCATCACAGGGAAGAATTTCACGTAACAATGAACTTCTCTCCATGAGTAATTGGGCGTTGTTTTTCTGGTCATTTAAATTACCAATGAAGGTTTGATGATTTGGGAAATTGGCAAGTAGATGATCTGACGACTGATAATTATGTGTTGCAATGAACGACAGTTTAGACGTAAGTGAGCAAAACGATTTAGAAACACACTTAAATCGCAGAAAAAGACTTGACTGATGAAATCCTTGTGAGAATTTCAAATATAATTTCGTCGGAAATATGTAAATTTACCGTCTTTTTTTAGGTCTTATGATGGAAAAATCCTTGTTGATTATCTCCATGAGTTGTGGAAGATATTAGTATTAGTTTGTTTGAGAAGAATATATAAAGGGTAAAAGGTGCTCATAGATAGTATATATAATTATAAATTAAGATCCCAATTAGTTTGTGCTTAGGTTTTGGTTATGTTTTACTCTTTTGAGTGGAAAAGGTAACACTCATGGAAGTAAAAGAAGAAAAAAATTTATTGTTCTTCTTTTTATTTCTATTTCTTGATGAACGCAGTGATATTTTTTTACTAAGCATGGTCAAATTTACTACTAACATAATGAATAATATCAATAGATCTTTAGCAATTTCTTAGTTAGGTATAATTCTCTTTATTTAATAAAAGTTAAATTAAAAAAATAATTATTAATATATTTTTTATCATGTGAAACAAAATAAAAATATGAAAAATCACTTACTAATTGGTATTATTGAAAATATTTAAACATTGGAACATCCCATAATATTTTTCGTATAAATTGAAATTTGAATATCATTTCATTACTATGCTTATAGGGTTGCTAAAATATCAGGAGTTGGACCAATTCCTACTTGTAACCAAGAAGAGCATTTATCCAAATTCACATCTTTAAGGTTACTCAATTTTGCTTCTTTGGCTTTTCTATTTTCATCCCTACGCAAAGAATCTTTGTAGTTGTGATTTTGA
Organism: Solanum etuberosum; assembly: GCA_029582245.1. Lineage (NCBI taxonomy): Eukaryota > Viridiplantae > Streptophyta > Magnoliopsida > Solanales > Solanaceae > Solanum > Solanum etuberosum. The sequence continues at coordinate 29,119 of JAJONR010008751.1, forward strand.
TTTTGATTAGTATCGTCTTTCCATAGCTGGAGTTGGCTTCTTGGGCCATCGTGTTCAAATGGATTATTGTGTAGTTTCAAGCCAACTTCAGTGGGATTGCCTAGTTGTGCTGGAAAATTTAGATCTAGTGGTTGATGAGAGTTGATAAATAAAGGCTTGTTGTATAGTACTTCTTCTTGGTTGTGATATTGAATTCCTTGAAAAGTAGGTATAAAGGTAGTCTCTGGCAAACTCGATGTTAGCCAGTGACACCTTTTGTGTCCGCCCAAGGCTTGTCCAGATGAAAAGACTCTATGGCAGATTGAGCATTGATGAACCCTTGATCTCTTTCTTGAAAATGAGCTTGATGATGTTGGAGATTGAGATTGAAAATCGTTAGATTCTTGATGCAAAATTAAATCACCAGGGGAGATCATTGAGTCTTCATGATCAATGTCATTATCATCATCGTTGTTATTGTTGTTGTTGGTGTTGTTGTTGTCATCATCTTTAATGTTGTCATCGAGTTTTGCAGCATAACACCCTTTAACTTTCTTGTGACTCGCTCTATGTCCCCCTAAAGCTTGGTGAGAATTAAAAATTTTCTTACATGCTTTACATTGAAACATTCCCTTTTCCACTTCTTTAGCCTTGTTTTTAGCCTCCTTGTTATTGTTATCGGACAAATCATACGATTTGTTTGATAACATAACTAAACAATTCGCGAGATTTTTTTCTTCTTCTTTTCTTGAACAATGTTGTTTCTCCTTAACATTATGACCATAATAATAATACTCCGATTTCTCAACTTCTACATGATCATGATCATGATCACTTGTTGATCGATTATTCCCTAACATTAATCGATTAGAATTAGTACGAAGATTATATGAGTGTTTTTGACCCTCCAATTTTTCCCTTCTAAAATTATTCATCATATATTTTTGTTCACTAATTTCTTCTCCATAGTTTCTATTACTACTACTATTATCCCCTAATACTGCTCCATGAGATCTCATGTGCCCACCTAGTGCCCCAGCACTATTAAATCCCCTCTTACATACTCTACAATAGAGTAGTACAACATGACTTGATGGTTCATTTTTTTGGCTATTATTATTATCCACCATTATTTTCACTCATTTTGCACTAAGAGTACTAAAAGAGAGGTGGTATATATAAAAAAATTATTAGTTAGTGACAGTAGCAAAGTGAGGGAAGTTATCCTAGTTTATAGTTGATGTTAATTGAATGTGGACGAGAGTTAAGACATAAAACATGTTTGTTACAAGTGAGAGGTTTTGTTCACGTGTGGTAGAGAGATTATTTCTAATTCGTATGGTTATTGTGTCATGTTAGTGTTTCTATAGTCAAAATTTACTTACACAAGATTACACATTTTACATAATATGGTACTTATAAAGAATACTTTTTAAGGTTATAGTGGACTACTTTACTAGTGTGACGTCTATATACGTATGTATTATGTTTGTACAAACATGTAGAAATATATTTTTAATAAATAAACACTTTAACTCATTTAGAGGTGATTATAATTAATCATCCAATAATGAGGATAATTCATACAAAAACTAAATGAGTAAACTTAGTTGGAGGCTTGAAACAAAAACTTATGATATGTTTGATGTGGCCTATCGGGGAATAAAGTGAGTGAAAATAAAAATATCGAGGTTCAATTTTTTGTAGTACCGAAAATACTAAAGCGTTATTTTTATATGGGAAAATTATAATTAACTAACATAGCTATAGTTTGAATTAATTATCGCTCGCAGCTTAATTTTAGTTATAATTACGTGTGCCTCTCTTTTCTCTTCCTCTCTCTCGCCTCTCTCCTCGCTTATACATATACAAATACAAATTATACATATACATATACAATTATACGAAGGATATACAAATATAATGCGTCTCTCTCCACTCTCTGTCCTCTCTCCTCCTTCTCCCAATCTCTCTTGCCATATATACAAATACATATGTATACCAATTTCATATCTACAATTATCTGACAGATATACATATACAATTCGACAGATATACATATACAATTCACATTTCTCCACTCTCTGCCCTCTCTCGCCCGCCTCTCTCCTCCCTCTAACATGTAAATACGAATCGTAATTAGCAAAATTATAGCTATGAAGCTTAATTAAAATTATTTTAGTGGCTATTTGCGAAAGTTTCCCTTATTATATTTATTTATTTGTCTAAACGCTGGTGAATAAAATTATTGCATAGTAATTGTGTTGATGAAAGGTATCGTACTCGATAAAATTAGTCATGACATTCATATACCCGTAAATTGGACCAGATACCACTAGTAAAAATAAAAAAATAAAAAAAGAGTCGATCTCATATGATATAGTTGAGGTTTAATTTAGCAATTAATTAAAGAAAAGTCAAGTGGATTATTAATAGAAACAACATTTGCATAGTTGGGAGACTATTTCTAACTCTTTCATATGGTCATAGTGTTGGTGTTTTTCAGTCAAATCAACTCACACAATATCACATTATTGTTCTAAAGTTGTAAGTTTGTTGGACTATTTTATCAACACCAACAGAAAATTACAACATAACTCTTGGAAAAGTCAAAAGAAAGTAACATTTTAAGTAATTATAGTAATTACCTATCTTATAAATTAAATGAACAATACTTCATTCAAAAAGAAAATGAGTACGATAATTGCTATAGTTTGGAGGCTCGGAAAATAACTTATATTATGCAATTAACGTAATGATTTATCGACAAATGAAATAGGCAAAAATAAGGTAAATCGATGTTTAATTTTAATAGAAATGAAAAAAACATAGGATGATTTTTTCATTTATCATTTGTTTATGTTCAGATTTAATATTTCTAGTGATAGGAGGTAGTAACTAATAACTATTCGATGATTTAGTTAATATGGCGTGCAAGTTGAATCTGACACAAATATTTATTATAAAAAATAACTTTCGCTAGTATATATATATAAAGTCTAAATGTAAGCCATGATATTTTCATCATGTCATTCTCAAGTTACTACAATTCTTTCAATATAATGTATCCACATTAATGACTAATTTATGATATTTGCAATTTTAAATGTGAAATTTGTCATTGATATCGGCATATCGTTATGCACCAACAAAGATGGCAGAACAATGGATATAATCCATTCACCTTTAATTAATCAGATATTTTGAGTTTGAATTTTAAAAAATAAAAAAAATCATGATTAGAACATTTCCACAGAAAAGGTACCATTAAGAATTCTGGTAAGGGAAAACGAAAAATTGAATTTCACACCTATTGTGTCGGAGACTCCCACAGATCGAATACCATTAAATTTTAAGTTATAGTGATAATACTAGAATTTATTTTCTTTGTTGGTATAGCTAGCCTCAATGACAAAATCTAAATTAGAGAATCATTAATCCTAGTGTTGAAGCTATGATTAATTAGTACTATATATATAATCTAAAAGCAGTTCAGCACTAAAACGAACACTTTTTGAACACATAAGAAATAAAGAGATATATATATTCACGTGAGAAAAAATAAAAGGAATTATAGTTCGACCATTTGTGGGCGAACTACCTTTAAAGTTGGTGTAATATTATTTTGGATGAATTGAGAGTTAACGGGGATGACGGGGTTAATGGATGTTAGTTATAGTTCGCCCATTGTCCGTTTTGGTGTATGTTTTTAGAGAGAGTCCATTTTGATGTTTAGGGTTCAAAAAGTGTCCGTTTTGATGCCGGACTTTATATTAAATGGGAATTCTCTGACGATCAAAAACCCAAAGGAAGAACAAAAAAATGTGACCTAAATTTCCCAGAGGTTATAAATATATAAATAAATCTCCAAGTTTTTACAAAAAATAAAAATAAAAATCATTTGTTTACAAGAACAGAGATACATCAATATAATGGTGACAATGCACATTCCGTCATGCTTACTATAACAACAACTACACCTCAGTCTCATACAAGTTAGGATTGGCTATATTCCGTCGTGCTACTGCAAAAATAAAAGACATTACTAGGATTTGAACTTGCAATATATTTCAAACTTCAACTATCATAAAACTTTCTATACAAACAAATAAGCTCACTTGCTCTTTCTCCAACTTGGTTTCTAATTGGGTATATATATATATACATACATACAAACTAATTAATCTAATATAATACAACGAATAAAAGAAAAAAGAAATTCAATTTAAAAGAGGCTTCTCCACATCGTACTCACTTTCTGATGATGAATTCGTCATGTTATTATTTAGAAATCCTTCGTTCCTTTTCGCCCATAACACGAAATATAGACCCGTAAACATCAGAAACATACCAGCAAGGCTGCAGAACGAATAAAAATTTAGTCGTTTTTTAAAATTAAATTTGATGAAATTGACGAAGAAAAAAACAGAGAATTAAAATAAAATATATATACCTTCCTGTAGTAATTGTGTCTCTTAAGGTGACAGTCGAAAGAACAACAGTTAACAAAGTTCCAACTGGGCTAAAAACAGAGACCAAAACTGGCCCTCTTTTCTTCATTGCCCAATTATTGAAACTTACACATGCTCCACTAACAATACCTGCCTATTATAAACCACAAACAATACACAATGTGTAAAAAAGAATCGATCGATTTAACTTATATACTTTAAAGTCAGGCAACTCATCTGTATGACGAGTTGCCTGACTTATTTGATGAGGGATGGATGAATTACCAATAATGAGTAGCCAATTAAGTCGCGAATACTTAAGAGGGGCAATCCAATTTCCATCGATCCGTGTTGAATTAATTGTACAAATCCAGTCAATACCATGCCTATGAGTGATGTTATAGCACATAAAGAGATTGGTGCTGGAAAATCTCCTAGTGTTGCTGCCTGCAAATTCAAAATTCTAATTAGTAAATTGCTTATTAATCTTTTCTGTATCGTTCTAATTTTTTGTACTCGTGTTTACCTGTAAGACTATATTGCTCGATAACACGAGTATAGCTGCCATGAGATACAATGAACCTTTTATCTTTTCCGAATCGAAGAAGTTGTATTTGTGATGAGGAGGTGAAGATGGCAAATCTAATTGAGTATTTGTGGTATTTTGCATTAGGCTCATAAGTATTGCCCCTGTAACACACATTAATGTTCCTGCAATTTTAGCTCTGCTGTATTTGCATCTTAGCTCCACTTTTTCTAATCTGCACATAAAAATCAAATTGAGACTAACAATAACGCGTCAATTTCAAGTAAATTGAGGTCAGCTATATAAATTCTCGTGGTTTTAACTTGTAGGTAACAAGATTTTTTGACAACATGTTGTTAAATTAGCGATAGATTTTTGTTGTTTAACAACAGAAGTTATCCGTCACTAATTTCTACATGCAAAAAGATAAAAATTGAAATTGGAAGGTGAAATACCCAAAAGCCCAAGCAATGACAAAGATGAGTCCTGGTGCAAGATTTGGCATAGCTGTTGCCATTGAAGGTGAAGTAAATTTGATTCCCTCCATGAACAAAGATTGGAATAATGTGACCCTGAAAAACAAATAACAATTTGATGAGCTCACACTGAATACTTCGAACGACAAAAAGGTTCAATGACTATATTATTCAGACTCTCTAAAAATGATGTTAATTAATCCTCCAAAAATGCACGGGATGATCCAACAAATGGACACACAACCAAAAGTATTTTTGAACAATCAGAGCAATATAGGTCAAACATACCTAATTTTTACCTCGTTATACCTTTTTTGCCCCTTGAACCTAGAAGAGCTCTAACTTAAAGCATAACGGAGGATAAAATTAAGCTAACTTTAATTTTCATTAGATACAAAAAAAAAACAAAGAGAAGGAAAAGAAGAAAAAGGACTTACCCTCCAAATGAAATTAGAAATAGTTGAATTAATAACTTTAAACTCATTTGCCTGGGCCATTGACTCCTGTATTCAACATTAATATGCAAACATAAGCAAAACTAATTAATATATTAATATGATAATTAATGAAATAAAAAGATATAATTAGTACCTTTCAAACATGAAAGAAAAGGGACAAAGGATGAGAAAAGTAGCCAATGAAGACAAGATAATGAGAGATGAAGGTTTGAAACCTAACAACATAAGATAACTTGAAACAACTGAATTTCCTGCATACATGAATTGTACCCCTATTAATCCTCCTATTATTGAGAAATCTTCTATAATTTCCCTTTTTCTACTTGAAGATCCCATAATCATGTTTTGTCTTGGGTAACAAAGAAGAAATTTCGATATCCCTCAATGGCTTAATTTGTCCTTCTTTGTCTTTATTCAATAGAAATTTCGATATCCTTCTCTGGCTTAATTTATCCTTCTTTTGTCTTTATTAAGCAGAAATTTCGATATCCCTCTCTGGCTTTACTTTGTCCTTCTTTTGTCTTTGTTCAACAGAAATTTCGATATCCCTCTCTGACTTAAATTTGTCCTTCTTTGTCTTTATTCAATAGAAATTTCGATATCCTTCTCTGGCTTAATTTTATCCTTCTTTTGTCTTTATTCAGCAGAAATTTTGATATCCCTCTCTGGCTTTACTTTGTCCTTCTTTTGTCTGTGTTCAACAGAAATTTCGATAACCCTCTCTGACTTAAACTTGTCCTTCTTTGTCTTTATTCAACAGAAATTTTGATATCCCTCTCTGGCTTAATTTTCCCTTCTTTGTCTTTGTTCACAAAGAAATTTCGATATTTTTGGCTCAATTTGTCCTTCTTTGTCTTTATTCACAAAGAAATTTTGACCCTTCTAACTCAATTTATCCTTCTTTGCTTTGTTTACAATGAAATTTCGATTTCTCTGACTTAATTTGTCCTTCTTTGTCTTTGTTCAGGTAGAAATTCCGATATCCTTCTACCTTCTTTGTCTTTGTTCACGCAGAAATTCCAATATAACCCTCTGGCTTTGTCCTTCTTTGTCTTTGTCACACGGAAATTTTGATATCCCTCTAACTTAATTTGTCCTTCTTTGTTTTGTTCAATAGAAATTTCGATATTCCTTTGGTTTAATTTATCTTTCTTTATTTTTGTACCTTTTCATGCATGCATGCATGAAAAATATAAATAAAAATTTATGCTTTTCTTTTCTTCTTCAGCTAACATTCAAAGAAGAAACACAACCAATATTCTTCCTATGATCTACCTGTCAAGGTTGTTGTCACATTTAATTATTAATAATATTTTACAATGATGTATTCTTTTTTTTTAAAACCATATTTAGTATTTGCTATCTTTAATTTCCCTTCATATATTTGTGGTGTTTATCTTTAGCTAAATCCTTTGGCTATTGATATCTCAAAAATCGTACGAACCATTTATTGTTTTTCAAGGATTGTCTTATTGCGGTCAACTTTTTAAACTTGTGGATATTTTATTTAGACACTTGAATTAAGTTTTATTTCAATTAAACACCTTAACTCCTCATAAAGTGTTCCAATTAGACACATTTGATTCAATTTTTAAAAAAAAAATGATTGCATATGTGTTCGTTCATCTATTAGATAGTTAAGTTAACCACATAAAATATATCGTCTACTTTAAGTATATGCCTCATCTTTAATGTCTAGGATTTTACAGCTTATTGAGGTGACCGCGTATAATTAAAGAAACTAAACATATTTTATGTGATTAACTTAACTATCTAATAGACCAATGTAGACACACGCAAAAGAATTTCCAAAATTTGAACCGAAAGCGTCTAAATGAAATACTTTATTTGAAGGGAGTTGCACCGTGGTTGACACGACGCAGGAAGCGAGGTTGAGATGGTTTCGCCATTGAGATGAGGAGAAGTGCAAAGGTCCATTGAGGAGACGCGAGAGGTTGAATATAGTGGGTATGAGGAAAGATAAAGGTAGATCGAAGAAATATTGGGGAGAAGTGATTAGACAGGACATGATACAACTCCAACTTACCAAGGACAAGACCCGAGGGTGTGGAGGTCAAAATTAGAATAGAAGGATAGAGGGTAATGGAGTGTTGTTTGTCGTAGTAATAACCTTATTCTTGTGATGTATTGCTTTTGATTTCTTTTAATTTATCATATGTGATTCTAGTGCTTAAGTTATCGCATTATGTTGTTGTTGTTGCTATTATTGTTTCTTTTAACTGGTAGCTATATTTTCTTCTCTATCATTTTTTCTCTTTTCATACCTATTTTGATTTGTTGTAATTCAGCGGAGAGTATTTCAAAACAACCTCTACCTTCATGAGGCAGAGGAAATGACTATGTTACTATATTCTTTTTAGACTCCACTTATTAAATTTCACCAGGAATAATGTTATTGATATTATTGATGTGTTCCATTGAAACCGGGCTTAATTCGAATGTCTGAATAGAAAATCTTGACACTATATATGCATATATATAGAATAAGCTCAAAGTTTTGTTGAATTATTACATGTCAAGATCTTATAAACAAAATGTTATATATGCAAAGCTATGCCAAAAATTCATCAACTTTGAACTAGTCAAGAAATGCTCTGTGCAGCTACTAAGCAAAAGGCAGCAAAATTGTTTCTTCTCTAAGTACTTCAGCAGCACTACAAAACCCCATCAAGAAGATGAATTCAATTCAAAAATCATCTTTATTTCCAATCAGGCACAAGCTGAAATCAGTTCTCAAATTGCCCTGTTTAAGGACTTTCAAATCTTGAATTCTCGTTCGAACCCTAGTGCTTATTCTCTGGTTAATTTGACCCGTTCATGTTCCAATCTTGGTTGGTTTTCTCATGGTGAGCAGCTTCATTGCTGCATTTTAAAATCTGGGTATGCCAGCAATGTCTTTGTTGCTACAGCTTTGGTCAATTTCTATGTCAAATTTCAGCTTTTGGTTAATGCACAACAACTGTTTGACGAAATGACTGAACCAAATGTTGTTACTTGGAATACGTTGATATCGGGTTATGTTCGTTCTGGGAAGTTTACTGCTGCTCTGAACTTGTTTATTCAGTTGGAAAGATCGGAACTTTGTTCCGATTCGTACTCTTTTACAGCTGTTTTATCAGCATGTGGATCACTTGGTTTAGTACAACTAGGGAAATTGATGCATTCCAAGATTGTGAAATCTGGTGTGGAGTGCAGCATTGTGGTCTTGAATTCTTTGATTGACATGTATGGAAAATGTGGCTCTGTAGAAGAATCGACGAGGGTGTTTAATAGTATGATGGAGAAAGATACGATTTCTTGGAATTCAGTCATTGCAGCAAATGCAAGAAACAGCAGGCTTGATCAGGCATTTGATTTCCTGCGTCAAATGCCTGAACCTGATACGGTGTCATACAACGAGGTAATTAGTGGCGTGGCACAGTTTGGTAACATAGATGATGCTGTTGATATGTTATCAAGAATGCCAAGCCCGAATTCATCATCATGGAATTCTATAATAACAGGGTATGTCAACCGAGGCAGATCAAAAGAAGCTCTGCAGTTTTTTCGAAACATGCATGTTAGTAATGTTCTTATGGATCAATTCACTTTTTCAAGTATATTAAGTGGCATTGCCAATATAGCAGCTATAACATGGGGAAAGCTGATTCATTGTTGCACAGTGAAGTATGGCGTGAACAAGACTGTTGTTGTTGGAACTGCTCTCATTGACATGTATTCTAAATGTGGGCAAATGAATGAAGCTGGCATTCTGTTTGGATGGCTCCCTGTCAAGAATCTGATAACGTGGAACACGATTATATCTGGACATGGTCATAATGGTAATTCAGATGAAGTGATCCGATTGTTTGAGCAGTTGAAATTGGTGAAAGATTTACAACCGGATGGTATTACATTCGTGAATGTCTTGGCTGCATGTTGGCATAACAAAATGTCTTTCCAGGCTGCAAATGAGTATTTCGAATTGATGGTCAACGATTATGGTATCTGTCCCATGCCGGAACACTGCTCTTCAATGATTAAGCTCATGGGACAAGAAGGGGACGTGAGTAAGGCAGAGAAAATGATTTATGAACTCAGATTTGAAAACTGTGGATTAGTTTGGAAGGCATTACTAGGTGCTTCTGTCACTTGTGGGAATACAGAAATAGCAGAATTGGCTGCTGCAAAGGTGATAGAATTGGAAGGTGATAACGAGTTTGTTTATGTACTAATGTCTAACATGTATGCATTGCATAAGAAGTGGATCGATGTCGGTGACATGAGGGAGAAGATGAAGGAGAAAAGAGTGAAAAAAGAAGTTGGTCGGAGTTGGATTGAAGTAGAAAACTCAAATACAGTTACATCTATTATATGATAAAAAGATTAACAGTGCCCTTATGCCCAAAAGCATGTATTAATCTGTCCAATAATATCGTTGCGCTGCTTGCTTGAATAAGCATTTATTCATTGCAGTTGGCATCTTGATACTAACAAAAAAGTATCAATGTTCAAAGCCAAAAATAAACTCGAGCTTTTTTACTTCTTAGCACAACAAACTGATCGAAAACATAAAAGAATTATGGAAAAACAAGACATCTTTGTTATACAAATGAACCTCATACATTTTCAGTATGACAAATCGGCCCAAAAAACGAAGGAAATAAGGATTATTCCATAGTAAATTTCCTAGTAATCAAGGAAACATAACTCAGTTCAATACATTCAAATATTGTTACCACCCTTATAAAGTTTGAGCAGTCATTAAACAGAACTGCCTTGCCTAGGACAAAATCTTGCATTTCCATCAAAGAGTTGACAGCTTTCTTTAACAATCTGCTAACAAAGTCACCTTGGTACCGATAGACCCAGCTCTATTGCCACAAACAACAAAAGACTCGTATCAGGAGAAATATCAAAAGGCGAAATACAAATTCAAAGATCAAAACTAGGTTAGATTAGATTCCTTAAATCAATCAAATACATTTTGTTGTAGATACAATTGCCACTGAGGGGGGGGGGGGGGGGGGGGGGG